>JARQOC010000002.1:72175154-72200959 GCA_033576535.1 Allobates femoralis | reverse complement strand
TAATTATAAAACCTACAAAACTAGACCTGAGAGGTCCAAAGGAATGGAAAATCAAATATGAGTACCTACAAACAGGGGCATACTCAACTCTTATACACTAATAAGAAGGAGAGAGCCACTGACCAATCCAAATGCTAGAAAATTTTATTAAATAGATATATGCACAAATTTAATACAGTCATAGATATTTGGTGATAGAAAAGACACAAGGCAGAAAAAAACCCATTAAAAACAAATCTGATCACCATGCAAGAATTTTTTATTTTTTTTTAAAACATATACAGGTGACCAAAAATAAAAAAAAACAACAAAACAGCAGTTACAGGAACGATTTAAAGCTCACTGCTTCATTGAGGCCATGTGGTGAAACAGTATTCAAAAGAACCATCCAGCGGGTTTCTTTCTGGAGGAGAAGCTTTTGAACATCCTCTCCCTAGACCCCAAATACACTCAATCAATGCCCCTAAAAACTAAACCTCTGGGGTTGGAACCATGAAATTTTAGGAAATGCTTCGGTAATGTTTTTAGTTTTTCAATTTTCGACACATCAGTCGTACTGGCAGCATTCCTAATGTCCCTCACATGTTCCTTAGCACGATCCTTCAATGCCCGTGAGGTTAGCCCCACATAGATGAGTTTACATGGGCATGTGGCATGATAGATGATGGCTTCGGTGTTACACGTTATATGATGAACTATTTTAAAGGTCTTAGATCCATCATAGTTCTCAAAGTTGGAGCTCTTGGGGACAAATGTACAAATAGAACAGTTCCCACATGGAAAGGAACCCCATGGTGGACCTTGACTACCAAAAAGGTATTTCTTGCGCGGCGGTATATAGTGACTAGTTGTCAATAAATCCTTCAGATTTTTAGACCGTCTCCACGTAATCGCTGGTACTTTAGTCAAGGCACCCGCCAGGTCCCCGTCTGAAAGGAGTACCGGCCAGTGCCTTGAAAAAGATTCCCGAATTCCCTGCCACTGGGAGTTGTAGGTCGCAATAAATCTGACTACTTGATCTTTCCCTCCCTTCACAACTTTTGGTTGTTGGGCCAGCAACTGACTCCTATCTTTCTCAAACGCTCTCCTAAATCCCCTCTGGATGTCCTGAGGGAAGTAGCCCCTGGCCAGAAATTTCCTTTTGAGTGTCTCAGACTGGTTCAAGTAGGTGTTATCATTAGAACATATACGTCGAGCCCTCAAAAACTGACCATAGGGGATTGATCTCTTCAAGGGCAACGGATGGGCCGAAGAGAAGTGAAGGAGTGAGTTTGTAGAAGTGCTCTTTCTGTAAATGTCCGTCAACAGTTTACCATCAGGTGATCTATTAATTGCAAGGTCTAAACAATCAATATTCCTGGGACTGCATTTCCAGGTTAGCTTGATATTATATTCATTCTGGTTAAGGGAGTTCAAAAATTCTTCCAGCTGTGACGTGGAGCCCTGCCACAAAAACAGGATGTCGTCAATGAAGCGCATCCATGATAGCACCCTGTCATGGCCAGGGGTTTCAAGGACCACTTCCCTCTCCCACAGCCCCAGGAACAGATTAGCATATGAGGGGGCGCAAGCCGCCCCCATAGCTGTTCCCTGGAGCTGTAGGTAGGGGCGGTCCTTGAAAAGAAAGAAATTATGGGTAAGCAAAAATTCCAAAAGCTTGATAATAAAGGTTATAAGTACTTGACTAAGATTAGTCATGCTTAAATAGAATTTTGCTGCCCGTAACCCCTGACCATGACAAATAGAGGTGTATAGGGACTCCAAGTCACAGCTAACCAGAAGCATATCATTCTCCAAACAAACTCCCTCAATTCTCCTCAGCACATCCGTGCAATCCTGTATATATGAAGGGAGAGTAGAGACACAGGGCTTAAGATGAAAATCTACGAAATTGACAAATGGGCTCACAAAGACCACCCACCCCCGACACGATGGGTCTGCCAGGTGGGCAAAGGGGGTCCTTGTGAACCTTGGGCAACAAGTATAATGTTGCTGTTACTGGATGCTCGGAAAGCAGAGAGTCCCTCAACTTAGGTGTAATCGCCTGGCACTCTGCCCCATCATCCAGTAATGATTTCAAAAGCTCCTTGAACTCAACTGCTGGATTATGGCTCAACCGCTTATAGCAGATAGTATTACCCAGTTGCCTGAAAGCTTCGTCCTCATACATCTGCACCGGCCACACAACCACATTCCCGCCCTTATTGGCCTGTTTAATTACTATGTCATTAAGATTTCTTAAAGACTTCAACGCCCTCCTCTCAGTTTTATTCAGATTGTCCCTACAGCCAGCAAAACGGGCCTCAGAGAGGTCTCGTTTGACCAGATGAAGGAATATACCAATCTGGGGCAGCTGCTGCAGGGCGGGAAATAGGTTGAGCGGCCGTACAGATGTATAGGTTCCTTCGATGGAATATCAATAGAACTGCCATCAAGCAAGATATTTAGATCACGTAGAGTTTGCTGTTCCATATCAACAGTTGTGGCAGTGGGAACCTTCCCTGCCCCATGCTGTTTATGTAACATCAGTTTCCTACCAAATAATTCAAGGTCCTTCACCAGGGTAAAGTAATCAAACTTTTCCACCGGGGAAAACGATAGACCCCGTGAAAGAACAGATATTTGGGTATCAGTCAGAATGTGACTAGATAAATTGAGTACCTTCAATTTCTCTTGCGTTGATTCCTTCTTCGCATATTGTAGCGCAGGGGTCTTTGTCCTTGACCACGGGGAAACGGACCAGTGAAATCTCCTCCTGGCACTTGAGCCGTTGCCCCCTGTCTGGCTAAAAAATCTGCACATTCCCCTCCTGAAACTGTTGAAACACTAGTAATGGATGCTGAACATATTGGAGATCTCGCCTGCTCCTTATTCCCAACCTGCCACCGATACACTCTCTGGTTCTGGTAATCAGCCAGATCCCTTTTGAATTTTTTGGCCTTACCAGCCTGAATCTTGACCTCCCACCTATTCAGTGTCTCATTAAGGGATAGATCAAAAGATTTGAGGTCTTCGTCAGATAATTTAACCTGGAGCTGAGAACGCACACTCTCCACCTCACTATCTAAAGACTCCAGGGATTTCTTATCTTGGCCGATAAGGAGCTCCAAGAGAGTGGTCGAGCATTTAGTAAGGGCTTCCTCCCATCTCCCCAAAAAGGTTGTATCCTAAGAGCTGGTTGTCGGGAATAATTGGACACGTAATCCCCTCGGTACGATCGCCTGCTGTAGATAGTTCTCAAGGGCCGCTTTGTTCCACCACAAACGAACTCGCCTCTTAAGCAGATTCTGAATTTTTTGTTTAAGATCAGCAGTGTCTTGTTCCTCTGGGCCTGTTGCCTCTCTATCACCAAAGACGGAACCGAGCTTGGTTACCCAGTTCCTTTCCCTCTTTTTGTAATCCATGAACCCAGTCTGGGTAGCTGTGGATGAAAATTTATACAATAATAAAACCTACAAAACTAGACCTGAGAGGTCCAAAGGAATGGAAAATCAAATATGAGTACCTACAAACAGGGGCATACTCAACTCTTATACACTAATAAGAAGGAGAGAGCCACTGACCAATCCAAATGCTAGAAAATTTTATTAAATAGATATATGCACAAATTTAATACAGTCATAGATATTTGGTGATAGAAAAGACACAAGGCAGAAAAAACCCCATTAAAAACAAATCTGATCACCATGCAAGAGTTACCCAATTAGGAGGTGCTCAAGTAAGGTTTCCAACCCGTAAAAATGATCTATGAGTAATTTGTCACAAAAAATCAGCTCAGAAATTTATTAAGGATGGCAGAATTACTTGACAAAAAATTACAACAAAAGTATGTAACGTTTCGGCCTTACATCAGGCCTTCATAAGACACTATAATAATAAACACAACACAGGGTATAAGCCAAATTTCACAGTCCACAAAACATGTATTAACTAGGATAACACAATCTCAAATCAAATATGTGCCAACCACTAACAATTCTTGTCTTGTAATACTGCCTTGCTGGTTTAGATAATAAATGTTATTCCCCTCCTTTGCCTTTTCTTTTTCTGTATTTAATCTTCACATTTGTTCTTTCACCACTGATCTAAGCTCTATTTCTAACATATAACATGTTAACAACTGTCTTCTATTGTTTTCCTCCTGTTATTCCCTTTATTTGACCTGTATTTTCCTGTGTTTTGATCATTATCATCCATAGAACTCACTTTCCAGTTTGGCACGATCATATAATTTTATCACATGACCTGTTGCCGAGGGAATGAGTTGTCATTACCTATCGCGCATGCGCAGAACGTCAAAGTGTTAGTCACATGACTGGGCCCGTGCTTCCAGTTTTCGGCTATCAGAAGCCTGGCGTTAGTTTGCCATTAGTGCACCGTTCCCCCACACTATTGAGTGTTGCCAATGTGCCAATATCTTCTTGTTAAGTGTTATTCTGTCACCATTTGTTTTTGCAGGGTCTCTCTACTTTTTAATTCATGCCCCTGTATTCACAACTAATGGGAGTTGCTTGCCACACTGATAGTGATCTTTATCACGTTGTCACATGTTCACTTTTCAGCAGGGCTTAGTCTTTCTTGATGATGATGATGATGATGAAGCTTATTTTCCTTTTTCTCTTTTATGCAGTTTTGTTTCAATTTTTTGTCAAGTGATTCTGCCATCCTTAATAAATTGCTGATTTTTTGTGCCTAGATACTCATAGATACGTCTGGCAAACAGCAATGAAGTGAAGGTCTCCAGATGGTGACTTTTGTGAGTAGCTGCACAAAAAAAAAGAGCAGATCTGAAAGGGGATAAGGTAGGTACCCCTGGATTTTGGTATACTCAACTCAGTGTGATTTATGTGTAAACACTTTGGCTGTCATTATACTGGTAATGGGAGTTCTGGGTGTGACTACTGTGATAGGGGTAGAAGCTAAATATGGCTCATTGATGAATGTGACTCAAGGCTCTCTCATTGCTGAATGTGGCTTGCAAACCTCTCTTAGGGTACCTTTACACGCCGCTACTGGAGGATGGATACAACCCGCTACTTCACGTGCACGAGCACGGCCAAACGGTTACAAACGGGAAACACACCACCTTTACACGCCGCCACAAGGTGCGCTACGCTACGTTACATCTATCTCTGGATACACCGCCGGGTGCCACAAGTAGCCATCTGTAGCTTACCTTACCTCATTTACACACCGCTACAACAAGCTAATATGGGCGGACCTGGTGCAGCAGGGACAGCACATAGGCGTGCCACAATTGTGGAGTACGAGACGTCCGTACGCTGATAGGACAAAGCAAGAACATCACGATTGGGCAGGCAGCGCAGGAGGCTGATTAATACATGACGCTCGAGCAATTGTATAGTGTGACTGGTCAGCTCCTTAAATATGCCTCCCTATTCAGCGACTACCAATCGTAATGCAGGAGCTTCCTCCAATGATCGCTGATGGGGCGCGGTAACCCGGAGCCTGTGTCACGCCCCAGCTACATAGCATGGTGTAGAAACAACCCTTCTGTACACGCAGATACAGCTCGCTGCAATCGGCTTTGTAGCCACCTGTTTCAGAGCAGTGCTCGGAAACAGATGTATCTGTTGCCGGCTGCCTCCTACCGTCTTCACACGCCGCTACTACGGGCTATATTGACGACGCAAGCTACAATCGTAGCCTGTAGCGGGTTGTATACATCCTCCAGTAGCGGCGTGTAAAGGTACCCTAAGAGCTGGATATGGCTTGTGACCCTCTCTCATTGCTGAATATGGCTCACAAACCTCTCTCAGAGCTGAATGTGGCTCGCGAACCTTTCTCAAAGCTGAATGTGGCACATGTGTCTCTTTCATTGTTGAATGTGGCTCATGACTCTCATTGCTGAATGTGGCTCGTGAAGCTCTCTAAGGGCACCTTCACACGCGACAATATTGCTAGGCAATTTCACTGGCAATTTACTGGTTGCAGTGAAATCATGGACACAATGTTCTATTTGTTGGAACAATGTGTCCATGATTTCACTGCAACCAGCAAATTGCCAGTGAAATTGCCTAGCAATATTGCCGCGTGTGAAGGTACCTTAAGAGCTGGATATGGCTAGTGACCCTCATTGCTAAACGTGACTCACGCACTTCTCTGAGAGCTGAATGTGGCTAATAAACCTCTCTCAGAGCTAAATGTGGCTCATGACTCTCTCTCAGAGGTGAATATAGCTCTCAAGGTCAGAAAGGTTGGGGACCTCTGGGTTACAATCACATGCATAACTTCTGAATATAGACCCACCATGATATAACTTGTGCTTTACAATAAACCTGTACTGCTGAATGGGCACCTGAACACTGATTTTAGAGGAACAAATCTAGTACATTTGTTTTTATTTCTTTTTTTTTTTTCATGTGAGATAAGCAGCAGTAAATGTTTATCAGCCGGTCGTCATCCTTCTGTTAGGGTACCTTTACACGCCACAACCGCGGGAGACATTTTTGGCGGCGATATTTCTCGCTGGAAGTATCGCCGTCAAATTGCCTCCTTATTGCGGCATGTATTTCAGGAATTTGGCAGCGATAACACCAATGGTTTAACAGCACTGCTCTGAAATCGGAACCAGGCGACTGAGGCGAGGCGACATATCGCCGCCAAATTCCAAAATTACACCCCACAATAAGGAGGCCATTGGGTGGAAATGTGGCAGCGATATTTCCAGGTTGCAATATCGCTGCCAATATTTCTCGCCGCGGTTGTGGCGTATAAAGGTACCCTTACACAGAACGCACATACCATACTGTTAAGCGTGTTAATGAGGTAACTGGAAATGTAAGTCACCTCATCTTTTAATTCATGTAAAAAAAAAATCAAGATTTCTGGCTGGTGCCACATTGCTGGGTTGCAGTAAAAAGTTAAATACACCTGGATATCTATTATATAATCACGAATGGTTTTTTTGCCCCTTTTGAGTCCGCTCACGCTGCGAGTCAGCGTAGTCATGTAGATACGCCTGAAGCATTGGCCGCGCAGCGGCCATTGTGAGCAGTTCTAAGGCGACTCGCTATGCCCGCGCAGCGGGCATGGCGAGTCGCCTTAGCAGCGCGAAGCATTGGCCGCGAAGCGGCCATTGCGAGTCAGAGACTCGCTCTGCTAGAATCCCGATGCATGTGCATCGGGCACCCAGCTAGTATTAATATAAATCTGTAGAACAGAAAGCTTAGGACAATTGAGACGTTCATGTATAAACTATATCAAATTTCAAGGCAACATATTAAACGACTAAGGAAGAGGAGTGAGAGCTCTGCTCCAAAGAGCTTACACTCTAAGGCCAGCTTCACACCACGATTTTGAGCTGTCCGGCTGTGTCCGGTGTTTTGCTGGATGCACCGGTCACAGCCTGACAGCTCTGGACAGAACAGAACCGGAGGGCTGCAAGCTGCGATTTTGTGTCCGGGGAAAAAAATATGAATTCTCCCAGATCCTCCCTGACATCCGACCCCATAGCAATACTATGGGGCCAAAATCGGATCCAGTTCACACCTCACAGCCCCGGACATGATAAAACCGTGGTGTGAAGCCGGCCTCACACTACGGCTGGGATCCGATCCGTGGCTGTCCGCTTGAGGCAGACAGCCGCAGACCGGATCAGCACACAGAACTGGAGGGCTAATTTGCCCTCCGGTCCCGTGTGCAGCCGCACGGAGCTGCCACTGCTGATAGGTCAGGGCTGCGGGGAGCTAGCCGTAGTCCTGAACTGTCAGGAGGGGCCGGCGTTGAGCTTCAGCACCATGGAGCTGTCCCCTCTGACAGATCAGGAACGCGACTCGCTCCTTGTAAGCTGAGGTCATGAGCTATCAGCGGCGGCAGCTGCGCCGGCTGCACACCGGATAGGAGGAAAATTAGCCCTCCAGTTCTGTGTGCTGATCCGGGGCTGGCTGCCTCAAGCGGAAAGTTACGGATCGGATCCCAGCCATAGTGTGAAGCTGGCCTTAGAGGAGATTGGAGTGACACAAAATGGAAAGGTGCTTGTGTACAATGGTCCGGCAATCTCTTATAAAGAAGGGATTAAAGCTGTATGACACAATAATGAGCCATTATTGGTGCTTGCACAAAGCTAGGGCCACACTGCCATGTGCAGCAATTCTCTGAAAAGTCAAACATCACACACAGCTATTTCTGCACTTTGTTTGTGACTTGCTGTCACATGAATATTTTTGAGGTGATTTTAAAGTAAATAAATGAGCCAAGGCACAGATAAGATGCGTGTTGCGCGAGTCTTGCAATGAAGTCTATGGTTTGTCACGTGTGACTTGCAATCATTGTCACAAAATCCAACACATTTGTTAAACTGTTTCTCAGTCGCAATGAAACACTATGAGAAATCTTTACTTTCAATTGCTGCGATTTCATAGTTTTGCGACTCCTGTGACAGAGGACTGAATGAAAGGATCAGAGGGTGTTGAGGAATAATGTAGAGCCGTAAAAGACTCAGAATTTGGAATGTGAAATTCCTGCCTGAAAATAGGTTTTTAGGGAAAACCGAAAACTGTAGATATTAGGAATAAATCAGATTTTTCACAGTAATATATTCCAGAAAACTATTGCAGCACAAGGAAAGTTTTGGAGATGGGATTGGGAGGTACAAATTATGGAGAATGTTCATTTTAGGCTAATTTCACATGTACAGTAATCATGTGTTAGATCAGAACTAGCAGCAATTCCTGGGATAAAAATGTTGTGCAGCGACCATTTGTCCATTTTAAAAAAAAAAAATTGATTTAAATGAATCAGTAACTTTACCATTGAAATCTTTGGATCTGTTAAGTAGCCACTTGTTATCTTTATTTTGAAACTGATCAACTAAGAAAAAAAAAAGAATCCTATACAAATGAAAAAAAACAGATGGCTAATTAACAGAACTAATTTCCATAGAATTCAATGTTAAAGATGTGGATCCAGCTGAAATCAGTGTTTTAAAAATGGACATAAGGTTGTATTTGCACAACTTTTCTGCCAAACGGATTGCTGCAGGATCTGATCTAAGGCTGGTTTCACATTTGCGGTTGTGTCTGCATGCGGAGGACATGCAGACGCAAACGCTGCCATACTGATTGTGAACGCAGCAGAGAATCTACACATGCGTTCACATAGTATGGTGCCCGGCAGCCAATCAGCTGTCTCGGCGGGAGGCGGAGATCAGCGACAGAGATTCTCCTCCTCCCGGCCGCCGCTGAACTCCCGACGTTGTCGGCGCGGGAGATTTGAAGAAACAGCTGACGCCGACATCACCTCTTCAGTGTCAGCGCGGGAGATTTAAACAGCTGTCAGATCAGCTGTTTTGTCAAATCTCCCTCGCCAACACCGGCGGGAGATCAGCGGCAGCCATGCCTGGGAGATCAGCGGCTGCTCCAGCTGATCTCTCGGTGGCCGCCGCTGATCTCACGGGAGATCAGAAGCGGCCACCGGGAGTGATTTCAGTGAATCTGCATCGTTCTCCTACGCAGTCATGCAGAGGACACTGTGGATCCATTGAGATCCATGCATTTTTTTGTGCGTTTGCGGTCACTTGCTGATAAAACAAGCGCCCGTAAACGCACAAAAAATGCAACAGGCTGCATTCGGAGGGCGGAGGAGGGCGCACAAATTATGCGCAGCCAAACGCAAGTACCATGCATTCCCATGTTAAACATAGGAACGCAGTGTGCATGCATTTCGCTGCGTTCGGTTATGCTGCGTTCAAATACCCAAATGTGAAACCAGCCTAACTGGTTACTGGACATGTGAATTGAGCCTTAGGCTATATTTACGTTTCAGTTTTTTCACATGAGTTTTTTTTAAGCCAAAACCAGGAATGAATGAAAAATACAGAGGTGGTAACGTCTTTCTAATAGGCCACGTTCACACATTGAGTATTTGGTCAGTATTTTACATCAGTATTTACAAACCAAAACCAGGAGTGGAAAAATCATAGGAAAAGTATAATAGAAATCTGTCACCACTTCTGTATTTATCATCCACTCCTGGTTTTGGCTACAAATACTGAAGTGAAAAATTGACCAAAAACTGAATATGAGAATGTGAACGTAACCTTGGATTGTTGGTAGAATGAGCAGCACGAGGAGGTGGACAGAAAATGATGAAGAGAAGATGTTGGGTGATACAGCATTATGGAGAGCTTTATGAGTGGCAGCGATAATCAGAATGGGCAATTAATGCAGTGACCTCAATAACGACCCTTGGAAACAAACTACGGTACTGCATATATTTGGTTGTTTTGTTAGCCTTAAATTGTTTTTGATTTTCATCATGTTTTGTTGCCTAGAATATTATGAAATGCAAAGAGTGCAGACTTATGGGTGTAGTTCTGACAATGCGGGGCCAGTGCTGGTAGTCACAACTGGACTGGTACCCAGTGGCCTCTCTGTCATATAAGACAACTAGTAAAAAGGCCCGATGCAATTGCATCGGGAGCAGGGTGAAATAAATTGTGTGTATACAGGCGGGTCAGTGGGTAGCAGAGTATACAGGCGGGTCTGTGGGTAGCAGAGTATACAGGCGGGTCTGTGGGTAGCAGAGTATACAGGCGGGTTTGTGGGTAGCAGATTATACAGGCCGCTGTGTGGGTAGCAGAGTATAGAGAAGGCTCTGTGGGTAGCAGAGTATACAGGCGGGTCTGTGGGTAGCGGAGTATACAGGCGGGTTTGTGGGTAGCAGATTATACAGGCCGCTGTGTGGGTAGCAGAGTATAGAGAAGGCTCTGTGGGTAGCAGATTGTACAGGTGGCTCTGTGGGTAGCAGATTGTACAGGTGGCTCTGTGGGTAGCAGATTGTACAGGTGGCTCTGTGGGTAGCAGATTGTACAGGTGGCTCTGTGGGTAGCAGAGTATACAGGCGGCTCTGTAGATAGCAGAGTATAGAGGCGGCTCTGTGAGTAGCAGAGTATACAGGCGGCTCTGTGGGTAGCAGAGTATTGAGGCGGCTCTGTGGGTAGCAGAGTATAGAGGCGGCTGTATGGGTAGCAGAGTTTACAGGCGGCTGTATGGGTAGCAGAGTATAGAGGCGGCTGTGTGGGTAGCAGAGTATAGAGGCGGCTCTGTGCGTAGCAGAGTATACAGGCAGCTCTGTGGGTAGCAGAGTATAGAGGCGGCTCTGTGGGTAGCAGAGTATAGAGGCGGCTCTGTGGGTAGCAGAGTATAGAAAGGGGTCTGTGGGTAGCAGAGTATACAGGCGTCTGTGGTGGTGGCAGAGTATACAGGCGGCTGTGGTGGTGGCAGAGTATACAGATGTCTGTGGTGGTGGCAGAGTGTACAGGCGTGTGTGGTGGCGGCAGAGTATAGAGGCGTCTGTGGTGGTGGCAGAGTATACAGGCATGTGTGGTGGTGGCGGCAGAGTATACAGGCGTGTGTGGTGGTGGCGGCAGAGTATACAGGCGTGTGTGGTGGTGGGGGCAGAGCATACAGGCGTGTGTGGTGGTGGGGCAGAGCATACAGGTGTCTGTGGTGGTGGCGGCAGAGTATACAGGTGTCTGTGGTGGTGGCAGAGTATACAGGCGTCTGTGGTGGCGGCAGAGTATACAGGCATGTGTGGTGGTGGCGGCAGAGTATACAGGCATCTGTGGTGGTCGCGGCAGAGTAACAGGCATCTGTGGTGGTGGCAGAGTATATATGCGTGTGTGGTGGTGGTGGCAGAGTATACAGGTGTCTGTGGTGGTGGCAGAGTATACAGGCGTGTGTGGCGGCGCTCCAGCAAGGCAGGGGTTAAAAAAAATAAAAAAATATTATGCTCACATGACCCCGAGCCCCCGCCGTCTTCCTCCAGGCTCCCGGTGGCTCCCGCAGGCTCCCGATGCCTGCAGAGCTCTTGTACAGCAGTTCAGGACCTGCGGTGATGTCAGAGTGACGTGACCCTCGGTTACCATGGAGTAAGCTGGTGTCACGTGACTCTGACATCACCGCAGGTCCTGTACTGGTGTAGAAGAGCTCTGCAGGCACCGGGAGGCTGGAGGAAGACGGCGGGGGCTCGGGGAAGGTGAGAATTTTTTTTTTTTTTATTTACAGTGGTGCGGCTGCGGCTCGCGATGACGCTGCGCGTCATCGCTCGCAGTGCCGCAAATCATCTTGGGATTGGGCTACAGTGCCCGAATCCCAAAACTGGCGATTATATAAGTAGAGATATATATATATATATATATATACAGGACAGGGGTTGTGGCACTCTGCAGTGTATATATATATATATATACACAGGACAGGGGTTATGGCACTCTGCAGTGTATATATATATATATATATACAGGACAGGGGTTGTGGCACTCTGCAGTGTATATATATATATATATACACAGGACAGGGGTTATGGCACTCTGCAGTGTATATATATATATATATATATATACACAGGACAGGGGTTATGGCACTCTGCAGTGTATATATATATATATATACACAGGACAGGGGTTATGGCACTCTGCAGTGTATATATATATATATATATATATATATATATACACACAGGTTTTTGGATGTGCCGTCCTCTTGCCTCTGTGGGCCGGGAGCGGCGGGGAGCCGGTGTGTGTTAGAGGGGATGAGGAGCGGTGACTGAGGCTGGTGAGCACAGTCTGGGGGCAGGGTGTACCTGGGAGGATCGTGTACCGGGTGCTGTATGGCCGCTCCGGGGAGCGGCGAGAGGAGGACGTGACTGGCTGCCGGGGCGTGTCAGTATTTGCAGGCTGACACGCCCCTCTCACTCCCATTGGCGGGCGGCGGCAACAGGAGGATGTGAGTGGCTGCTGTCACCCGCCCACAGCCCACAGCCCACAGCCCACAGCCCACAGCCCCTACACCGCAAGTCGGACAGCACCGAGGCGCCAGCGGTGAGAGGGGCGAGGGGTGAGGGGCGGAAGGCACCGCCGGCATCCGGGCAGCGTCGGGCTTGCGGGGCCGACGGTTGCCAGGATGGCGGCGGTGTGAGGTAGTGCGGCGGGACTGCGAGCGATGATGCGTAATGCGGCAGCGGCTCGCAATGACGCTGCGCGTCATTGCTCGCAGTCGCGCAAAGGAGTCTGGGATTCGGCTACAGTGCCCGAATTCCAGAACTCCCGATTATATAAGTAGATGGTTATATTGGGTCACCCTAGTCGAGTGGGGGAGTTCAGTTACACATAGCCCACATGGAGTGGCCAGTGATGTCACATCTACTGGTATCTTCCGGGAAGCTTTCTTAGGCTGGGGTCACACACACAGATATCTGGGCAGATATTGTTCACAGATCTCTGGTTGCAGTGAAATCATGGACACATTGTTCCATTTTGTGGCTGTGTACAAATGGAGCAATCTGTCCATGATTTCACTGCAACCAGAGATGTGTGAACAATATCTGCCCAGATATCTGTGTGTGTGACCCCAGCCTTAGGTATAGTATGCCTGTCCTCTTACCAACCAGTATGCTTCCAGACAGGTGTCAGTAGACCTAAGAAAAGAAATCAGCTGCAACACTAAACAGTGAATGAATGTGAACAAGTGACACGCCCCTCCAGGGCCTTGAGATACTTAGAACCAGGCTTTCTTGAGGCTTCATCACAGGGATCACAGGGACCAAGACCAGGCTCCATGACCCTGGCGGTGTCATTAAAAGTTTGGTGTGGGTGACTCACTCTCTAATGGTACCTTTACACGCCGCTACTGGATGGTGGCAACAACCGGCTACTTCACGTGCACGAGCACGCACAAACGGTTACAAACGGTACCCGCAGAGCCTTTACACGCCGCAACAAGGTGCGCTACAGTAGGTTACATCTATCTCTAGATACACCGCCGGGTGTCTCAAGTTACCTTCTGCCGAGCACCTTACCTCATTTACACACCGCTACAACAAGCTAATATGGGCGGACCTGGTGCAGCAGGGACAACACATAGGCGTGCCACAATTGTGGATTACGAGACGTCCGTACGCTGATAGGACAAAGCAATAACATCATGATTGGCCAGGCAGCTCAGGAGGCTGATTAATACATGACGCTCGAGCAATTGTGTAGTGTGACTGGTCAGCTCCTTAAATATGCCGCCCTATGCAGCATCAATCAATCGTAATGCAGGAGCTTCCACCAATGATCGCTGAAGGGGGGTGGTTTCCCGGAGGCTGTGTCACGCCCCAGGTACATAGCATGGTGTAGAAACAACCCTTCTGTTCCTTCTTTACACGCTGATACAGGTCGCTACAATCGCCTGGGTAGCCACCTGTTTTAGGGCAGTGCTCGGAAACAGGTGCCGCTACTGGCGGGTGGCTACAACCGTCTTCACACGCCGCTACCACGGGTTGAATTGGCGGTGCAAGATACATTTCTCTCATGTACCCGGTTGCTGCCACCATCCAGTAGCGGCGTGTAAAGGTACCATTAGGGATAGGGACCTGGCATGGAGGGTTCATTCTGGACAGGGATGACTGGATCTGGGGATACTTGTTAATTTACAGGTGAGGCCACCTGCAGGTTGTGGCTATAGGTGGCCGTCGCTGCTCGACAGTCTTACTAATGGCCGATGGGTGGGAGGCAGCAATGGTCTTAAAGAGGACCTACAACACCCCTGAGGCAGGGCTAACTTAATGCACCACTGAATGCAGCATGCCTGCTGCATTCAAGGAAGGGGTCCCATATGGCTTTAGCCCCCCTGTGTGCTGAGAAATAGACTTTAGAAATCTTACATATAGTGAGTCCAGAGGGCCTTCCTGCTTATGGAGTCAGCGCTGGCACGGGGCTTCTCTCCACCTCCAGCCGCTCTGTGCCGCCTCCTGCTGCTCTGTTCCTCCTCCTCTCTGTGTGCGGCCCCCTCCTTGCCTGCTTCTAAGCTTCTGATCTCACACAGGTGCATAGTGAGGACGGGAGCCGGCGGCTGACATTACGGCCTCGCTATGTACCTGTGTGAGATCAGAAGCTTAGATGCCGACGCAGGCGAGGAGGGGGCAGTACACTGAGAGGAGGAGGAACAGAGTAGCAGGAGGTGGCACAGAGCAGCCGGAGTCGGGGAGAAGTCACGTGCCAGTGTTGACTCAATAAGCAGGAATGCCCTCTGGACTCACTATATGTAAGATTTCTAAAGTCTATTCTTCAGCACACATGTTGGCTAGAAACATGGGGGACCCCTTCCCTGAATGCAGCAGACATGCTGCATTCAGTGGCGAATTTCGTTTGCCCTGCACCGGGGGGGTGACAGGTCCTCTTTAAGCCCTCTATATGGGTAGGGATGACCCCTAGGGTAGCTGAAGGTACCTGAGTGAGTTGGTAGTAGTGCTTCTGGTGCTTTTCACGCATAAGAAAGTTCACAGTTTAGTTCTTTTACTCAGAGTCTTTGGTACAGCAGCCAGGGAGGGATCTAGATACTCACTGGTAATAGGATGGTGCGTAACCGGCCCCCCTTCTCTGTCCTTTCCAGGTCGTCTCACACTGTGCTTGCTTTGGCCTTCCTGCCATGCGCCTCACCACACAGAGCTCTGAGACAGTGACTGTGGGCTTTTCCTAGGGGTTCACCTGCAGTGTCTCCCCTTAGCCCTATGGTTGCCACCTTTTCAGCAGATGTGTGCGGTTGTTGACCATGTCACCATGAAAGTGGCACAGCCTCCGGGTTGCTAGCTGAGGCTGGTCTTCTCCACTAGTCTTTTGGGTTCCCAGTGTCCTCTGCGGCCTAATCCCTCCACTTGCCTGCACTTGACAATGGATGTCCCATGGGTGGATTGCTCACTTCCCGTGCCTCTGGAACCCCCTCTTTCTCCCGAAGCCACTTGGGTGATGTTCTGCTCTAGTGCTCAGCCTTAGGACGAGCTCCCACTTGCTCCAGTCCTCTGCACACTTCTCAGGCATATATTCTCTAGCTGCCCTCCAACTCGACCTTGGTGTTCAACGGTCTCTCCTCAGCTGGTTTCTCTCTTTCTTCTCACTATAGTCTCCTACGTTCTAGATTTTTCTTGCTATTTTTATACTCTCCGTCACGTGTCCCATGTTATCTGCGCGTGTTCTTTCTAACCTTACTCCTCCCAAAGTGCTCCCTCTAACTAACTCCCTTCACCACCCAACCCCACTACAATCGTTCCTAGTTTGGGCTGGGTGTCATGGCATCGGTCTGTACTCTCCTTACCAGTGAGTAGGATACTACAGCCTAACAGGGATGCAGTACCTCTGTGGCGATTGGACCCGCAGGGGCACCACACAAGCATAATGGCTATCAAATGAAAAGCAGGGCTATGTGTACAGCTAAAACAATGTGTTTATGGCAAAGGACATAGCAGTAACTGCTTTAGATTATAAAGAAAATTGAGAAACTTAGCTTACGCACTGGCCACTGCAAAGAGCCCGATAACCGCACCAAGGTGTTCTCATCTTATCGGGTCCTAACTCTATGTCACTAATTGCGGTATACAATTGCTTGTGTGGGTTATATGTCTGAATGCAATTAAAACCTGCTGGCATGTTATGTCTGTGGACCTGGCCTACATTAAGATGGAGGAATAGGCATGGCTACAGGGCGAGGGAAGGGTGCACAGTCAAAAAATAGTAAAACCACACATTAAGGATTGACTGGCACACCTACATATAAAAGTGCAAGCAGGAAAATACATTGTAATTAAGGAAAGAAATCCACAGCACTAAACACTGAATGACTCTGAACAAGCATAATGGCTATCAAATTAATATAAGGGCTATGTGTACAGCTAAGACAATGTGTATATGGCAAAGGACATAGCAGTAACTGCTTGAGGTTATAAAGAAAACGGAAAAATTTAGCCTACGTACTGGCCAGTGCGAAGAGCCCAATAACCACGCCAAGGTGTTATAATTTGAAGCAGTTACTGCCATGTCCTTATGACATATATACATTGTCTTAGCTGTACACATAGCCCTACTATTCATTTGACAGCCATTATGCTTGTTTACATTCAGTGTTTAGTGTTCCAGCGGATTTCTTTCCTTACTTACAATGTATATTCCTGCTTGCACTTTTACATGTCGGTGTGCCAGTCAATCCTTACTGTTTAGTTTTACTATTTTTTGACTGTGCACCCTTCTCCCACCCTGTAGCCATGCCTATTCCTCCATCTTACGTAGCCCATGTTCACAGACCTATAATTCCAGCAGGTTTTAATTGCATTCAGAGGCATATAACCCACACAAGCAATTATATACCTCAAGTAGTGACAGAGTTAGAACCCGACAAGATGAGAACACCTTGGCATGGTTATCGGGCTCTTCGCAGTGGCCAGGGCGTAAGCTAAATTTCTCAATTTTCTTTATAATCTGAAGCAGTGCTGCTATGTCCTTTGCCATATAAACATCGTCTTAGCTGTACACATAGCCCTGCCAGTCATTTCATAGTCATTATGCTTGTTCACATTCATTCAGTGTTTAGTGTTGCAGTGGATTTCTTTCCTTAATTACAATGTATTTTCCTGCTTGCACCTTTACAGGCAGGTGTGCCAGTCAATCCTTAATGTTTAGGTGTCAGTAGACCTGACTTTACACCTCCTGATCTGGAAAAATGTGTGGAAGATTAAACAGGTGAATGCACCCATGTTCTCAGTCCACAGGTCGGAAATGTTTAACCCATCTTGAAAAAATTGCTTAGAAAACATTTTTGCGTTTGCTTTAAAAAATAAGTTAGAAAAAATTGAAACCAATCATACATTTTTACTCATTAAAACAAAATGTTTAACTCATTTACATATTCTGTTCCATAGTAAACCTCTTTAAAAATGTGCATTATTGATGTCCTCTTACGACAAACGGCTCCTTGATAAATGGATAAAATGGAGTGCTCATGTATTAACCATGAAGCTACACAGACATGCTGCTTTCAATGCAGTCAGCCCTGCATAATAGCCTGTACAAAATGACAGTGAAGTCACATTATTACACTTTCCTACATTCAGATATATTCCCTCTAGAAGCTTTATAGTGACCAGAATATGTGCATTAGGACTAACAGTCACGCATCTGTTCCCTTTAATTCTTACTGGAGTGATACTTTAAGTCTATCGACTCAGTCAAAGTACACACTAGTTAATCCATTTTCTACTAAGTAAATATAATTTTAAAGGTGCTATTCTCATGAATATCTACCAGATGTGGGTAACAACCCATCCAATCTACAGAGGCAGAGAAATCAAACCATAGATGTGTTATAATGAGAAATGCAACAGAAAAAGTATTGCAATGGCTACTGAAATGTATTTAATACTTTGTACAAAAGAAGCTCATGAAATGCATTTCTCAGGTGGATTTCAGCCCATTCTTCCACACAAACACTCTTCAAATCCTGAAGGTCCCGTGGGCTCCTTTTATGAGCTTTAATTTTGGCCATACATTTTCTATTGGATAGGTTAGGTGATTGGCTCGGCCATTCTAGCGGCTGTTTTTTCTTACGTGCATACAGACCATGGAATTTGAGTGCATTACTTGTGTTGTCTTTAAAACAATTGCATTTGCTGGTTCAAGGTCTTTTTGTAGCTCTCTACAGATAGTTCTTGGCTCTTGGACAACTCTTCCTTCTTTTCACTCCTTTGTTTAAGATCTTGTGGGAAGTACCTGGTCGTGGCTGGTTTATGGTGAAATTATATTCTTTTCACTTATGGATTAGGCCCTCAACAGTGCGCACTGAAACTCTCAGTAGTTTAGAAATTCTTCTGTAAGCAATGCTATCTATGTTTTACAACAACATGGTTTATGGCTGTGGGCTTGAGACAGCTCACTGGTCTTACCCAACATGAGATGTTTCTTGTGTGGCACCTTGGTAATGAGACTCCTTTTTATTTCGTATCAGTTGCAACAAGCTGCTATTATTTTTTTTTACCAAATGGCAGGATTGCTTTCTAGTGAGATTTCAGCTGGTGCATGACTTCCCATGACTTTTTGCACCTCTTTCTTCATGAGGTTAATACTTTTTTCCTGTGTCATTTCTCATTATTACACATAACTTCATTTATGGACATCTGTGGTTGGATTTCTTTGCCTGTGTGGATTGGATGGGTTGTTAACATCTGGTTAGAAATGCAACAGTCAATAGCACCTTTAGAAAGCTATTTACTTAGAAAATTGGTGACATAGTCAATCCTTATCTCACCCACTGTCAGAGTTGGTTTTAAGCAAAGTGGTGCCCCAACTGCTAACATATTGCATCATCACACACAAACATTTAAGTTGTATTTACAGGAGCTGATTTTATACCTTTTAAACAAGTGTAATCGACTATAGTAGTTATTTGGTGCTTGTGTGTAGGTCGTCTCACACAGGCTGAAAGAGCGATGGAGTTAGAACAATCACTAACAGACCATTATGTGCACACACAGAACAAGTTATTGGAAGCACATCACTTGTTTACATCAGCCGATATGTTGCCAAGAACAATGGTCCTGATTTATTAAGACTGGTGTTGTGCATGCCAGTCTTAATGAATGAAGCCACTGGAGTAATATTCATATAATTCATTAAAAGACACACATAACATAATGAATTAGGAATCTTACAAGTCCCATGTGTCTACCACATCTCTGCATAGAGTCCCCCACGCACCTAGTTATGCTATGCCCCCTTTTACAATTCCCCCAATTGTTTCATAATATCCCAATTTGCTCCATAATGTTCCCCATTGCCCCATAAAGTCTCCAGGAAAGCAGGAAAGGGACACCAATCCACTCCCTCTAAAATTATTTCACACGTCATCTTCAGTATTGTTTTATTACTGGTGGGCCATAGTTACTTAGTAGTCATTTTGTAGGTGATGTATTGTATTATTCTCTTTTTTTTTTTCTTCTTTACTTATGGGAGGATTGATAGAATCATAGAATGGTAGTGTTGGAAGCGACCTCCTGGGTCATCTGGTCCAACCCGCTGCTCCAAGCAGGATTCCCTAACTCAGTGATGGCGAACCTTTCTGAGGCCGAGTGCCCAAACCGCAACCCAAAACGAAATTATTTATGGCGAAGTGCCAATACGGTAATGTAACCTAAATTACTGCAGCAGTGGTAATCACAAGCGCTGCACAGAGGGGAGAGCCAGCAGATGCTAACTCTCTTCCCTGTGCAGGGCTTGTAGTCCTGAAACATTAATGATCAATTTAATTATTTTAACAATTAATTGATTTTAAACTTACCTTTGCAGTCTTCTCTTCTCCTGCACATTGAAGCTGAGCCGCTGCCACAGCCCTTTCTAGAAACAGCAGGTGGATTGATCTGTATGGAAAAAATGCAGAATATTAGACAGATAGGAGATAGATTTTATCATGGAATGCAAGCAGATTTCATGCTGAAATCCTGGTCCCTTTCCTTGCAGTAATGTGCTCCATCCTGACCCTCTCCTTGTAGCTATGTGCTCCATCCTGACCCTCTCCTTGTAGCTATGTGCTCCATCCTGACCCTCTCCTTGTAGCTATGTGCTCCATCCTGACCCTCTCCTTGCAGTAATGTGCTCCATCCTGACCCTCTCCTTGTAGCTATGTGCTCCATCCTGACCCTCTCCTTGTAGCTATGTGCTCCATCCTGACCCTCTCCTTGCAGCTATGTGCTCCATCCTGACCCTCTCCTTGCAGTAATGTGCTCCATCCTGACCCTCTCCTTGCAGTAATGTGCTCCATCCTGACCCTCTCCTTGCAGTAATGTGCTCCATCCTGACCCTCTCTTTGCAGTTATGTGCTCCATCCTGATCTTCTCCTTGTAGCAATGTGCTCCATCCTGATCCTTTCCTAGCTATATGATCCATCCTGACCATCTCCATGCATTTATGGCCCCATCCTGACCCTCTCCTTGCAGTTGTGCTCCATCCTGACCCTCTCCTGGCAGTAATGTTCCTATCCTGACCCCTTCTTGTAGTAATGTCTTTATCCTTATCCCCTTGTAGTATGCCCCATCCTTGTCCCCTTCGGTAATGTCCCATCCTTGTCCCTTGTGGTAACGTCCCCATCCTGCCCCTATCATGTAGTAATGCCCCATCCTGCTGTAATGCCCTATCCTTGTCCCCTTGCAGCAATATGCCCCATCCTGCAGTAATATGCCACATTCTTGTCCCCTTGCAGTAATATGCCCCATCCTGCAGTAATGCCCTATCCTTCTCTCCTTGCAGTAATATGCCCCATCCGTGTCCCATTGAAGTAATATGCCCCATCCTGCAGTGATGTGTTTCATCCTTGTCCACTTGCCATTAATATGCCCCATCCTTATTCCTTTGCAGTAATATGCCCCATCCAGCAGTAATGTGCCCCATCCTTGTCCCCATCACATAGTAATATGCCCCATCTTGCCCCCTGGTAGTATTGCCCTATCCTTGACCCCATCACATAGTAATCTGCCCCATCCTTGTCCCTATCACATATTAATATGCCCCATCCTTGCCCCCATCACATATTAATCTGCCACATCCTGCCCACATCACATAGTAATATGCCCCATCAGCCCCATTACATAATAATATGCCCCATCAGCCCCATTACATAATATGCCCCATCAGCCCCCATCACATAACAATATGCCCCATCAGCCCCCATCACATAATAATATGCCCCATCACATAATATGCCAAATCCTGCCCCCTGTTACTATTGCCCCATCCTGCCCCCAGCAGAGTAATATGCCCCATCCTGCCCCCAGCAGAGTAATATGCCCCATCCTGCCCCCTTAGTAATGCCCCATCCTGCCCCCTTACTAATGCCCCATCCTGCCCCCTTACTAATGCCCCATCCGGCCCCCTTAGTAATGCCCCATCATGCCCCCTTAGTAATGCCCCATCCTGCCCCCTTAGTAATGCCCCATCCTGCCCCCAGCAGAGTAATATGCCCCATCAGCCCCCTTAGTAATGCTCCATCCTGCTGTAAATAGAAAAAAAAAAAAAAAAGTCATACTCACCTTCCTGCTGCAGTTTCCTCTTCTGCTATGTCTTCTCCTCCCGACCCGCGCTGAATGCGGTCACATGACGCTGGCCGGGAGGGCGGGGCTAAGAAGAGTGTCAGAGAGAGGAGAAATGTCTTCTCTGCTCCGACACAGCTTTGATCTGCCGGCACCGCGGCGCGCGCCGGCAGATCAAAGCGGCAGTGTAGTGGCGAGGCCGCGTGCCAGGGGAAGCGGCTCTGCGTGCCACCCCAGGCACGCGTGCCATAGGTTCGCCATCACTGCCCTAACTAATCCCAGACAGATGTCCGTCCAGCCTCTATGTGAAGACCCATTGAGGAGGACTCACCACCTCTCATTGAAGGAGAACTCACCACATCTTGTGGCCGCCGGTGCCACTCGTTGATCACCCTTACTGTCAAAAAGTTTTTTATAATATCGAATCGGTTTCCTCCCATTTAGGATAATTTAGTTATTTTCCTAATCTGCTCATTTGCATTGTGCTACATGATACAATATTACAATACATTATTAAACTCACCCTCCTCCCTGGGCCTGAAAGGTGATAATACATTTCTCATGTGTAGTTGCTCTGCTTGGCACTTGTTTGCCTCCTGCTGCCGCATATGTTCCAATCCATTTTTCCTGCTTCCAAAACAGGCAGCCACAGTGGCATGGAGAGTGACGGTAAGTCTAAAGCAGGGGTCTCAAACTCTCCAAAACAAACAATTCTTCTCACGTCCTCATTCCCATGATGTGCGCCATCCTCCTCCCGCTTTATGTCCTTCACAAGGGAGCAGGGCGGCACACGACAATGCTGCCCGTGACATGCATACCGATGTCATCTGCTGGCCTTTGAGTGGCTGGAGGTGTGTATACTGACATTTCAGCTGAATGGGCTTATGAAATCAGAACTAAAGTCAGCTGCCTCTTCCTCCTTGGGTCTGGTTATCATTAGGACTCTAGCAGCAGATGCAGCCTCACGGACCACATGCAGCTCAAGTGTTCAAGAGCCCTGGTCTAAACCAGGCCTTCTCTGCCTTTCCTGCACTGTGGGATAGGTAAGCCAGAGAAGGAGAGTTCTTATTAAAAAATGTACAAAGAAAACAACACAAAACTCTACAAATCACATAAAAAAAGATTTAATGCAAAAAGTAATCCAGAAGTGTGATGAATAAATATGTTTATTTTTTTGTGACATAAAAATTATTTGACAAATGGATCCATCCATTGGTAATATTGCTTACAGGAATCTCAGGTGATTTAAATTCTAATATACAAAATCTATTCTCCGATATATTACAGTACATATGGAATATAACAAAGGTGAATAAATTATTAAGTTAAATTCTCGCCCTCTTACATAGATCGTATTTACAGGTTGGACAAGTGAGATTTCACAAAGCACATTATATGTTGATGAAGTTAAGGCCGGGTCCAGACGTGGGGGATTTACAGTACAATACACGAGGCAGGAGTCCTCACACCTCCGTCCACATGATACAGAATATACCGGCCTGGAGAAGCAGCCTTGCTGCGGCCTTTCTAACACGGCTTTTGCTTTGTCTGGACTTACCCTATATACTCTTTACTACTCAATAGTTCCCATTGTAACATTGCATTATTTTCGATTGACAAAACCTGAGGTGCTAAGTAACATGGAGGAGCTTTATTCAACCAGGTAGACTAGAAGGACTGATAGCGTGTCTTTTGGTCCAAGTGTGTAGAGGGGGATGGGACAAATGTTCTCATCTTAGGTTTTCATTGCTTGTATTTGATCTGTAAACAACAAAACACATGGTAAAAACAGAAAAATCAGAAATGGGTGAACATGTTAGGTAGGCTGGCCTCTAAATTGCAATATAATCAGCTCCTTGTTATAATTGTCCTAGTAATAAAGTCCGGAAGAAAAGCTGCACATGGCAAGAAGTCCTTCAATTCATTCTTACGGAAGGCACAGGTATTAGAGTCCATTCGCACGATGCGGATTTGGTGCAGATCCGCCGCATTAAATATACAGCAGCGTGTTTTCCCAGCAAAGTCTATGGGATTTGGGAAGCCCTGGTGCGTTTTTTTTTGTGTATTTTATTACGAGAAAATCGTCCGCATGTTAATTCTTACTGCGGATTGTACGGTGTTTTTCACCCACAGACCTTCAGGTTAGCTCAAAATACACAGCAGATGCGCAGCAGTGCTCGCACTATGGCTATGTGTTGCTCATTTTGTGACTAATCTGCATTAAAATCTGCAGGTAGTGATAGTGTGGAAGGGGGGACCAGGATTTCACAGCTTTTGTTTCCTTTTTTTTGTCCAAAGTATCCAAGCTCTGATACAGACACAAACACCTTAAAATCTGCACCACAAACTCAGCATGCGAACACACCCTTGGAAGGGAATCTGTCACCGGCTTTTTGCTATCCCATCTGGGAGCGGCGTGATGTAGGAGCAGAGAAACCGGATTTCAGTGATGTGTCACTTACAGAATTACTTGCTGTCGTTTTGATAAAAAAAATCACTATTTTCTGCAGATCTAACAGTCCCCTGAAAGTTGAGCTCTGAATAACCCCGCCCCCACTATTGATTGGCAGCTCTCTGCCTATGCACAGTGTACATAGAAATCTGCCAATAAGTGGTGGCGTGTTTATGCAGAGCTCATGAATATGGAGGACTAAGACTACTGGCAGTAGGTTTACAAGTCTAGTAATAATGTCCTGCTTATGAAATAATACTTCTTATAAAAACTATAGCAAGCAGCCCAGCACTAAATTCTGCTGCTCTCAGATTTCGGTGGCAAAAATTCCTTGTAAAAGATAGGGGCTAAAGAAGACTTCTGCACATGTTAAAGTGGATATCGCCAGCATTTAGTTTCATGAACTGAATTGTTAGAATGGTGGCATACCAATGTAGTACCACGTTGAATACATGTCTGTGGGAGGAAAGGGGGTTTGGGGGGGGGGGGGGGTCAGACTACTTGGATTCTTGGTGATCCCGAGAATGGGACTAAGTCCTGTCTTGCATGGAGCAGATGAGTACATTCTCTGCCGTAGCTCCACTGTCTTTGGAACGACAGAAGATTGCAATGTACAGCCCTCAGCTATTTCCTACCAAGCCATAGCTAATGAATGGCAGGTTGAGCATGTGACCACAGCTCCAGTTCTTGAATTAAGGGATAATTTAGATTTATGAAAATAAATGAAATTATCCAGCAACAAATCTGATGATCTGACACACTGCTGGTCCTGAAACCCATTGTGCCAAGTGATGGTATAAAATGAATAATGCCAAATTATACTACCAAAATTACCTTATTTCAATCTGAGAAAGCAGTGAGAAGGGGTATTGTTATGATTGGATTAGGAGAATCAATATTACAGGGAATCTGACAGCAAACTGTGGGCAGCATGCATCAGCCACTGGCTTATTATCTCAGCCAGGTATGTTTAACTCTGAAATGCTTTGTTTCAGTAAAAAAATGTTGGTATGGTGTTAGTCAGTAGATAGAAAATTATTGCAATCTGAGAGTCCTCAGTGGTTGATACCTCTTAATGGCCACTGAAAAGATGGTAAACATAGCAAGATTCCAGGACACTATGGCCCCTTCATCAGGCTGATAATGACACAAATTCTGAAGACACATACATATATAAGGCAGAAAAAAAAGCAGGGTTAGATGCTGTAGTAAATACGACAGACAGGTGACGTAACCTCTGCTTTTCGTCAACCTGTCGCATTTACTACAGCATCTAACCCTGCTTTTTTTTTCTGCTTATGTATATATGTATGCGTCTTCAGAATCTTTGTCATTATCTGCCTGATGAAGGGGCCATAGTGTCCTGGAATCTTGCTATGTTTACCGTCTTTTCAATTGGCCATTAAAAGGTATCAACCACTGAGGACTCTCAGATTCCAATATTTTGCTTTGTTTCAGAGAATATAACAGCTGCCAAGGATCGATCCCTGCTCTGACTGTCGGA
>JARQOC010000002.1:71903378-72165788 GCA_033576535.1 Allobates femoralis | reverse complement strand
AATGTGACTGCTGCAGCCAATCGCTTGCGGCGATTGCTGACATGGCTGGGGCAGGTGATTGGCTGTAACACTCACATAGTGGACAGCAGGTGATCAATCAAGGGTAAAGCGCGGCATTGAAGAATCAGTGAACTTATCAGACAAATAATGGTGGTGGTTTAGTTATTTACTTTATTGTTTTTAGCCATATTTTTCTTTATTTGGTACAGTATACACAGGGTGTTCTCACAAGAAAAAAAACAAGCTAAAAAAAAAAAAAAACAAAACAAAACACAAGAAAATAAGAACAAACCCAGTAAATTTACAGGAATAGGCCACGAGTTCCCTTCAGAGATTACAATTTCTCCTAGATGATCATCTGGACGTAGCATGGATATTATGTTTGGATGAACATTTTTGTATTGGGGAATGATGTGAAATGATCCCACTTAATTGTAAAGTGCTGCGGAATATGTTGGCGCTATAAATAAAAATTTATTATTATATTATAAATGCTGTGACATGAATGCAAGTATTTACAAAGGATTTGCGAAGTCAGGAGATAAAACAAAAATTCCTCTCCTCCAACTGAAGGGTTTGTGAGTTAAAGGGGTTGTTTGGGCTTTTTCTATCAATTTACGGTGTTTCTAGGCTAAAAATGTTAACAGTTTGTAATTTACATCCTGTCAACATTTTGCAGGGTTTCCCAGATATCACCTATTTGCGTCTGGAGGAGAATGTTTGTGTTGGAGCATGCATGTAAATGGAGAACTAGTGGTTTACTCCCAATCTCCTACAAACACGCCCCCTCCCCGAGTCTACTGTACAGCCAGCCAACCCCAAACTGCTACAGACCGCCCCAACCCCTAATATCACCAGCCACTCCCGGACAGTCTTCTCTCCGCAGCTGCCAGCTCTCTATGCCCCCTGCTCTGTGCAGGGGAGGCAGTCCTCTTTCCCCAGTTGCCGGCTCTCTACGCCCTCAGCTCTGTGCAGGGGAGGCAGTCCTCTTTCCCAGTTGCCGGCTCTCTACCCACTCAGCTCTGTGCAGGGGAGGTTGTCCTCTTTCCTCAGTTGCCGGCTCTCTACGCCCTCAGCTCTGTGCAGGGGAGGTGGCCCTCTCCCCAGTTGCCGGCTCTCTATGCCCCTGCTCTGAGCAAGAAAAAGACCAGAGAGAGATTGTGCTTTAGTGATCCACGCTGCCGTCCACACCGTACCTGAATAAATGCCAGTATTTCAAAAGAGTAATAGGTATTTGTGTAAGAGCTGGGGAATCAACCGTCACCAAGTCTATTATGAATAGTTACCTCTCGTTTCTACGCTCTCCAAGCGTCTTCCTCAAGTGGAATTCCACTTGAGGAAGACGCTTGGAGAGCGTAGAAACGCGTTGTGGCCTAAAGGACCCTGCCTTTTTATTGTACAAATAAAGCAGAGAGGTAAATATTCATAATAGCCTTGGTGCCGGTTGATTCCCCAGCGCTCACACAAATACCTATTACTCTTTTGAAATACATTCGTTCCTCCGCTACGCGGAGTGAGGTATGGAGCAGCTCCGGGCAATAGGACCTTAAGGACGCAGCAAAATCTTCATCATCCACAGCCACTCATTAGCCGAGGACACAGGGAGATAAACATCAATGCACTAATTCTTGTTGTGCAGACAGCACAACAAGCACAGGTGAGGTTCCCATTCAAATAACCTGCTGCCGATGACAATTACAGAGTGGCGCAACAATATTACCTTCTTTGAATAAATGCCAGGGAAGCCAAGAGTATACAAGCTGCTTCTTTATTCCATCAGTATTTCCATCCAACGCGTTTCGGTACAGACCTTGTACCTTCCTCAGGGATATGCCTTATCCGTAAAACGATAAGACCCATTTGTGCCTCTTTGTCTCCCCTTTTTTCCTGCTCTGAGCAGGCCAGCTGACGTTCATCCTCTCTATCTCCTGCAACACAGAGCGGGGGCATAGAGAGCTGGCAACTGGGGAGAGATGACCGGCTCCCATGAACAGAGCAGGGAGGAAGAGGTGAGGGCACACAGGACTGCAAACAGGCCTCAGCTCCTCCACTGACCAAGTGTGTCAAATCTGCAGCTCACAGAGAGATGAACAGAGCTGCAGATTCTGTACATTGTGCCAGAGGAGGAGGTGACCCACTGAGTGCAGTGGGGGTGGCTGGTGATATTAGGGGTTAGGGCCGGTCTGTAGCAGTATGGGGGTAGCTGGCCATACTGTAGACTGGGGGTGGGGGCGTGTTTGTAGGAGACTGGGAGTAAACGACCAGTTCTCAATTTACATGCAGGCTCCAATACAAACATGCCCCCCGGGACGTTCTTCTCCAGACGCAAATAGGTGATATCTGGGAAACCCTGCAAAATGTTGACAGCATGTAAATTACAAACTGACAACATTTTGTAGCCTAGAAACACCCGTGAATTATAGAAAAAGCCCAGACAACCCCTTTAAAGTGTAACCGCCATTTACCAGTAAATTATTCATTTGATAATTTAGAGCAAGTGATAATAAACTTTCAAATATACTGCATAAGTGAAATCTGGAAGAAAACCTTTCAAAAACCTTCCTGAAGATGTCCCCACTAGGGTGTTTGTAAGCCTGATATATGCTGGCTGTCAGGGAAATCAGTCTTCAGCTTCACACACTGAATACGGCCATATAAGGGTGGTGGGGTATACATAGTGTGCCTGGCTACAGCTGATCAGTGTATCTGCAGTTTACCTCAGGTTAAGGGACAGTGCTGAGCTTGTCAGACTGTCGGTACAAGCTCCTGTGATCCTATATGACTCTTACGAAAACAAAATTGCTCTATGCTATCAGCTGATGGCCCCCAATACAGCTCCTGATCTCTGATCTGTCTTCTCTTCTCTCAGGAGCCGTGTGTGGTCCATCAGCCGATAGCATGGAGAACAGCAAAGGTGACTGCAGAAGAGACAGATAAGAGCAGAGGAGCTTGTGCTGACAGCCTGACGAACTCAACACTGTCCCTTTGCCTGAGGCAAACTGATACACTGATCAGCTGTGGCCACACTGTGTAGGCCCCGCCCACACCTTTATAAGTCCGTATTCAGCGAGTGCGGAGCGGAATACAGATTTCCCTGGTAACCAGCATATGTGTGGTTCAGAAACAGCCAAGGCGGAACATGTAGAAGATTTTTGAAAGGTTTTCTTCCAGATTTCATTTATAATTTATATTTGCAACTTTATTATAACCATTTGCTCTACATTATTATTATATAAAAATGTATATGGCAGTTATGCTTTAAGAGTCCGGCCCTTGTCAGATGTAATGGCAACACTATGGGAAAGGTTAGGGATTGAAAGGGAACCAACCAGAAGGATTTATGGCTATAAAATAAAGCCAGAGCCTTACAGGCACTGGGACACTGAGTGCAATCATACCTTTACTTCAGTGATTCAAGGTTTGATTGCAGAGAAAACGGTTAAAAAAAGTTATTGCAAAGACGGGAGAAGACAAGCAAAGTGTGCAGCAGTGTGTCACTATGAGGGGTTAGGTTTCTTCTATTACTCCCCTGGGGCTCTAAGCCAAACCTTCCCCATCTCTCTCCCTATCACTCTTTACCAGGAACGGAAATTTGTAGATCCAGGCAGCAGTCTTTACCAGGCACAGGATGCCTGACATTTCGCTTGGTCATAGCACAATGCCATTTGTCCTTTGTGCCAGACTCCCTCTCTCGTCACCTGCTTATCACTTCTGGTGCTGCTTCTCATTGATTCTGCTGTGATCTGCCGGTCACAGGAGTGCAGGAGAAGACCCCCGCTCCCTGCAACATCTCTGCACATTCCCAGCTCATCTCTTCACAGCCACAAGTTGCAGAAACATCTAGAACAGGAGACCAGGACAGATACAATAGGGATTGTAGAGGTATCATAAAGCACAGTATTAAGGCACAATGATGGGTGGATGGCAAACCTGTATTGGTCCCCTCTACAGCTCCACAACGCGTTTCGACAGAAGTGCTCTGTCTTCATCAGGTGGTGTCTGATGACCACCTGATGAATTCAGAGCACTTTTGTCAAAATGCGTTGTGGAGCTGTAAAGGGAACCAATAAGGGTTTGCCAACCACCCATCATTGTGCCTTAATACTGACCCCAAGCGCTTCTATGAGAACTCTACAATCCCTATTGCATATCTCTCCATTCCCTCTCTGAGGGAGTAGAGGCAGGAGCAGTTCTGGAATCATATTACCCAGCGTGAGGATCTGGCATCACTTAGCAACACACCCAAACACTGAAGAAGGCTGAAGGACCTGCGGTGACGTAACTCCGGCCCCGAACCACGTGACCGCACCCAGAAGTAACACGGGAATGCGGATCCAGGCACACAGCAGAGGACACAATCACCAGCTGGGTAAGAGCAAAACAAAGGCATTCACCTGGGTGGTGCAGGGTTGCACAACCCCATCAGGTTAGTGGCCCCCCCCGGCCCCAATATTTCCTAAATGGTAATGGTCCTTCACAACTGCGCCCCTCTCTTTTCTCTTCACAGGAGACCAGGACAGATCACAGATCACAATAGCAGTGATCTGTCTGTCAGCTGTAATGTGGAACTAAACAGAGCAGTGTGCAATGTACAGGTGCTGAGCTGCTCAGATGGCGGATTATTCTTGCTGAAAAGTTATCAATAAATACAGAGAAAAAAATGGAGATATTCTTATCAATCAAAATCAGTACACAGAAAAGGTAAGGTGGGTGCAAACATAGGAAACAATCTGCTTAGGTCAGCGCTGGAATCAGGCTGCTATGGACAACAGCTCTACCGTTTCCTTTTGCATCGGTTTTGAGAAAACATAGAATGGAAGAGTTGAAAGTTACATCCTGCGTCATCGTGTGACGGGACCTCCTGGGTCATCTGCTCCAACCCTCTGGTCAAAGCAGGATTCACTGAATCATCCCAGGCAGATGTCTGTCCAGCCTCTGTATGTAGACTTCCATTGAAGCGCTGCGGAATATGTTGGCGCTATATAAATAAAGCTTTATTATTATTATTATTATATTATATTATTATTATTGAATGAGAACTCACCACCTCTTGTGGCCGCCTGTTCCACTCGTTGATCACCCTCACTGTCAAAACAGTTTTTTTCGAATATCTAATCTGTGCCTCCTTCCTTTCAATTATTCATTAGTTAAAAGGATCCTCCCATATTGTGGTGTCATCGCTTTACAATCATCAGGGTCTGACCTGTGGGAACCCATCATTATTAAGGGGGCAGACCCTCACCAATAAAGATGGGATTACCCCTTAAAGGGAACCTGACACCAGGTTTTTGCTTCTCAGAGCTGAATAATGTAGAATCCGAAACCTCTATTCCACCAATGTGTCACTCACTGGGCTGATTGCTGTAATTTTAATGAAATCTCTGACTTTTCTGCTGCACATCCACCAGTTCTCCCCACTCCACACCAATGATTGGCAGCTTTCTGTCTACACTGTGCATAGGCAGAAAGCTGCCAATCAGTGGTGGGAACAGGATTATAAAAAGCTCATAAATATGAAGCGCTAAACGGCAGCTGGTTTACTATTCCATGGGGCGAATCTACTTATAAAAATTATTTTACCAGAAGTGCAGCAAGCAGCCCAGTAATCAGGGGCTCTGCCCCTACATTGTCTGTTCTCCAGATTAGGTGGACAGAAAACTGATAACAGATGCACTTAAAGGGATCCTGTCACCTCCAGAACACCTCCTAAGCTACTTAAACATGTCCCTGCAGCATTCTATTACTAATCTCACACTTCTTTTGTCTCCTAAAAGCATCCTGTGAAAATGCATAAAAACGTTTTAATACTTACTCATTAGTGATCATAATTAGCAGGGCTATATTCTTTAGTCACCAGGTCGTGTTGTTTTGCAGGCTCCAGGATCCACCCTCTCTCTGTCTGTTTGCTTGTGTAGGTTTTATCCTCCCCCTCTCTATCACTCACAGAATGCAAATCATTAGTCCTGCCTTCAGCTGCACATCACAGCAGCACAGCCAGAGAGAGGGTGGATCCTCGAGGCTGCAAAACAACATGCCCTGGTGACTAAAGAATATAGCCCCTGCTAATTATAATCACTAATGAGTGAGTATTAAAACATTTTTATGCACTTTCACAGGATGCTTTTAGGAGAAAAAAGGAGTGTGAGATTAGTGATAGGATGCTGCAGGGACATGTTTTGCTAGCTTAGGAGGCGTTCTGGAGGTGACAGGTCCCTTTAAACACTAGCGGTAGTAAGATCATGCTGCACTCATGTTCTCTTGGATCAGAATCTTTTGGAGGTGACAGAATCCCTTTAAATGAGTTTGAATAAAAAATGTGGTTAGTCCATTCTTTTCCCAGCACATTCTCCCTTGCAATGTTCAACTTTTCTTGCACATGTTACAGATGAGTATTAGGGTAAAACCATATGAGCGGATAAGTATGCTTGCTCCATAATAAGACATTGGCTGTGGAGGGTGGGCTGAGGTATACACATCAGAAATGCCCCCTTTGATAAGCAATGATGATCTATGAGCTGTTCTAGGCAAGAAAAGGTCCTGCAGGCCACTAATATTCTCTGCAGTGCCCTCCCAGGGAAAATGTGGTATTACAGTAGACAAATGTCAGGGCTCTCCAAATAGATTCAGAGTGGTGTTACAAACAAACAGCGACCCCCTCTAGTGGCAACAATATAGGCAAAGCCCTTTAGCTTCAGCCACTGCAACTTCCTTAAGGATGTCTGATGGGGCAGCATCTTCTATAATGCATATATGAGAAAAGCTTTTCTAATTACAGCAGTGAAATGTCTAATTTTGTATGATCGTTCAGATAATCAGAATAAATAGTGACAGAGAAAGCATGGGGGAATGTTGCTCTATCATTATGTGTCAATCTTTACTGCCATTCCATATATAATAGGATGGACAATTCTATAGTTTTCCATGGGCGTAATTATGATATAAGGCTTTGTCTCTTTTTGTACAGCAATGCACTGTGAAACGTACTCCCAGGACTGCGATACTGCAGGGACGGCTGCAGTCCTGCGCTGTATACACTGCCGCCAAAGCGCAGCCATGAGAAGCATTATAGAGCGTGAGAACGTAAATCAACTCTGACATCTAGTGGTGACTGTGTGCACTGCTACGGGCACAACCATCATAGACAACATCAATACTAAGTGCAGGAATGGAGGCTAAACACAAAGATTGCTTTTTAATACAATCCAAAACTCTGATATTCTTTTATTCATTAACTTTTGCCATTTACAATTGCTAGATACCCAAAATTAAACATTAATAAAACAATTTTAATCACAAATATTAATGTAATCTGGTATTTAAAGGGAACTGTCAGCAGTTTTTATTTTTACATACAAGCTGCAGCCACCACCAGTAAAGCTTTATATACAGCATTCTAGAATACTATAGATAAGTCTCCAGGCTGATCTGTATAATGCAAAAATCTCAAACTTTTATTATACTCACCTAAGTGGGAATGTCTCCTGCGCTTCCCGAAATGCGTGTCGTACAGCTTGATTCAAGAATGCTTCCTTTGCTTCACTGATGATGGCCGTCCCTCCTCGAGCTTTTTTTCTGCTCATGGGGTCTACAACACAGCCCTTTGTAACATACCACTCAGTCAGGGCTAGCCTCCATTGCTGCTCCTGTGGGGGCATTTGACCACTTTCTTTTGCCTCATCATGAGGATGAGCAGATACCAGAGTACTGTTGACAATGCACCAAGAGCGGGGAAAGGTCAAAGAGCGCCCGCGTACTGCACATGCTTTTACCTTTCTTTGCACCTGCAATACTTTGTTCTCAGCAGGGAGAGAAAGTGTGTGCACGCAGGAGCGCAATAGGAGAAGACTGTGTGGATGACATTAGGACGAGTCACCTCCATGAAGCAGAGAGGAAGGACAGTGATCTCAAGAAAAGGAGCCCGGTCAAGACCAGCGACACCCATTGGACCAGACCATCCCCCAGGTGAGTATAATAAAAGATGTTTTTTTCATTACGCAACTGGCTCTGTGGACCTATTATATAGAATTCCAGAACACAGTATATAAGGTCTTAAATTTGGTGGTCAGGGGCGTAACTACAACAGGTTGCAGGGGTTGCGAACACACCTGGGCCCTGGAGCCCTAGGGGGCACCCAAATGTCTCTTTTGCCTACACAAAAGACCAATGCCATTAAAGACATGTAAAAATTGGGGCCCTATTGGAGCTTTTGCATGGGGCCCATGAACTTCAAGTTACCCACTGCTGGAGGTGTCCGCAGCTTATATGGAAAAACACTGCTGACAAGTTCACTTTAATAAGGAGTGATAACATTAGGAGAAGATAATATGATCACATGCAGATTTTTTTTTACAGCCCTGGCCACTGAAGTGAATTTGAAGGGAAATTCCCTGTAAGACATATGAACATGATATGTTAGAGATGACCTGCCACAGGTTACATGCCAAGCAGGCTATATCATAATGAAGTGGCTGAAGATCTCAATAAAACCTTCATTTTTGATCCCCATTGATATATTAGTTTTAAAATTAAAATTTGATATCTTTATTTCCACTTATTACTAAGGGGGTGTTAGCGGAGATTCTTCCCTGGGGAAGGGGTGGGGTGTTTTTTTTTTACCTGTATGAGTTGCCCAATCATAAGCAGAAAGTTCATGCAGGGGGGAAAAAGAAAGGGTCAAAAGAAAGTCAGACATGGCTGTCTGTAAGTGATCTAGCAGCTCCGGTCTAACCAGGTCACACAGATCTCATTGCCATGCATTACTCTGCAGGGGAAGGAAAGCGAAGTGTGTGTCATTACAAGTACTGATCTGTACATATCTCAGGCATCTAGGGGTAATGCTCAGGTACCTGGGATAAAGGCAGAGCTATGTATGTGACAATCACTGATCGCATACCACAAAGCGGCCATACAGTGAAATCAGAGCTGTATTCATAGAGCTGTAAGGTATGATCAGTGCTCGTTATGCTCTGTATCAATCCCAGGTATCAGGGAATAGTGCCTGATATTGAGGATAGATGTAATAATTAAAGTAAACCTGCACAGTAAACACTAAGAAAAGCATGATATAGCATAATGGCTAACAGATGAATGGCTATGCTACTGTGTAAAGCTAATACAAATGTGTATGGGGAAAAAAGGAAATAGCAGGTTTTAATTGCACTCGGGGCATATATACACCCACACAGGCAGTTTTTTTTACCACAAGCAGAGGCACAAGGTTAGGGACCCGATAATATGAGAACACCTTGATGTTGGTTATCGGGCTCACATGCAATGGCCACTGCTGATGCATTTCATTTTCTTTGTATTCTGAAGCAGCTTCTGCCATGTCCTTTTTCCCCCATACACATTTGTATTAGCTTTACACCTTAGCATTGCCATTCATCTGTCAACAGAGGGCCCGCCGACTCCTCACTCCCTCTCCCCGCAATGATCATCTTGCTGTGACACCGGATCAAATAAATGGAACACTTCTTGAAATGGTGAGTGCCGCTTCCTTTCCTTCTTGGAAATTGCCATTCATCTGTCAGTCATTATGCTATCATGTTTTTGTTAGTGTTCAGTGTGCAGCGGTTTACCTTATTTATGTCTTTTCCAGCTGGCACCTATTCACACAGGTGTCGCCAGTCAATCTGAACTTTTTGAGGATAGATGTAATGACGCACAGCTCTGCTCTGCTCTTATCTGCTTGCAAAGTAACTGCCAGCAGTGAGATCTGTGTGATCTGGTTAAACATAATGGCGGGTTTACACGTTGCGATATCGTAGTACGATTTCAATGAAAAGTCACGTGGTTCGATCGTTGGACCCGATATCGTTCCTGCGTTGTATGGTGTGAACGTCCAATACGATGCAGGAACGATGTCAATGCGATATCGGGGATTGAATGAGCATGCTATTCAATGCCCCGTTATTGAAGGGAGATTGGAGCCGGATCATGCTGTGTAAACACACAACTACGATGCGATTTGAAACGTCACCCATTCACTCCCATGTTAAAGGATCGTTCCTGGATTGGTGGGCGTAGACATCGCACGGACGTTGTATTCCGATATCGCAGCGTGTAAACCTCCGATGCGATGCGGGAGAAACGTGCACTAATTGCGCGCTCCCGCGCCATTGAGTTGCGATATCGGAACGATATTGAAGCGTGTAAACCCACCATAAGTCTCACCAGATCAAACAGATCAAGTCAGTTTTTTTTTCTCCTCTGGATGTCGACTCTTCTATTTGATTGGGCAACGTCATGGAAGAAACAATATTTACATGCCCCAGTGAGTAACCTGGTAATGATCCCGATGATTAGTGGAAATCAGCATATAACGTTTACAAGCTGTTAGCACAGAAATGAGAAATAAAGCACCTTTTAGGCAGATTTTCAGTTACTTTATCATGAAGTGGCCAGTTCAGCAAGTAAAATGTGGTGAAAGCTCCTCTTTAATAGGGCATAAAATAATTTTATTTATATAATGTCAACTTATCCTGTAACACTTTATCGTCTGTACACGTCCCGACTTAATTGTAAAGACACTACAGTACCCTGTTACCACACATAGAACCAACAGTGAGGAGGCCTTGCTCGCAAGCTTACAATCTATAAGGAAGTAGGGGGACACAACAAGTAGAACGTACTTGTCATGTATGTATGGTCCAGTCATCAATATAGTATATAAGGGTTTTTAAATAAAACTGCAAGAACCAGTCATTAGCCAGTATCTATCAACCAGGCCAGTTAACGTATGCCTATAGTACTGTCTATAGACGATTGCCACTTGTTAATGGTCCAAGATCGTCCAGTCTAAATATATATATAATTTATTCATTTATATAGCGCTATTAATTCCATAGCACTTTACATACATTTGCAACACGCTGTCCCCATTGGGGCTCACAATTTAGATGGACCATAGCACTTTTAAAAGGGAACCTGTCAGCAGGTTTTTGCCATGTAATATGAGCGCAGCAGGATGTACAGCAGAGACCCTGATTCCAGAGATGTGTTACTTACTGGGCTATATTCTTGCTTTACTAAAATCGTTTTTTTTATTAAAATGGAGATATTTATTAGAGGACTAGTTGACTCCTGCCATGTAGTCCTCCTGCTCCATGTAACCCCGCCCCAACTGTTGATTGGCAGCTGTTAATGCACCATATACACAGAAATCTGCAATGTAGTGCTATAGTCGGGTTATACAGAGCTCAGCATTCAGAGAACTGCTAGTTCTACAGCAGACAAAAAGAAAGTGATCTTACCAAACTGCCGCAGCCAGTAAAGTGATGCATCACTAGAATCAGGGTCTCTGCCCTACAATATGCTCCTTTCACTAGGCATGTATACTTATGTCTGCTTTGGTGCAGTTTTTTTTGTGAATTTAGTTGATCCCCTTGTTATTAGTACAAGATAGGGAATGCCCCACCCTTCCTTTTACTGAGCTATGCATTTATTGAACCTCCCATTGCTGGGTGTCCATTTTGGGACCCAGGTCACACTCTTCATCCTGCTTTCATCGAGGTCAGTAGACACAGGAACAGGCTTTAAATTAGATAGAGTAGGTACTGTCTCAAAGTGAGTACACCTTGTCGTGGTGGGATGGCTTTTTACCTTTTTGCAAAAACGTATGCCAAGTACCGTTTTATACTAGCATTTGCTTATTACTCACTTATTCATGGCATATCTGTACATTTTGTATAGTGCTTTTTTCTTAGGTTTAATATGCTCCTGTGAGATTACATAGCAAAAAACTGGCGATTGACTCCCTTTTTGGGAGCCATAAAGATCAGCACCCTACTGATTACAAGGTAGTCGGCAAATATTACATTTTTTCACGCAATCTGAAATGAGGATGACCCTTAAATGCATAATAAAGCAATGGAAAACCAAACCTCAGCACAAGCGGATATATATTTTGTAATATTATAGAGGTGATGGACAAGGAGGCCCAATACAACTTAATAGCAGCTTCCTATAGATCTAAGGCCCCTTTCAGATCAGCGTTTTTTTAAATCGCGGCAGATGCGGTGAAAAACCGCATCTGCCGCGGATTACGCATAACCGCGACACTTGCGGCAAGCCCATAGAATGTCTATGCGGGCTTGCGGCAGGTGCGGCAAGTGCGGTTCGGCACTTGTGGCAGGGCGGCGGAAAAACGCGACTGACCGCGTTTTTTTTTCGCGGCCACACCTGCCGCAGTGCGAAACCGCACTTGCTGCACCTGCACACACTTACCGCAGGCCCCATAGACATTGCACGGGCTTGCCGCAACTGTGCAGTTATGCGGTAATCAGGCAGATGCGTTTTTTTCACCGCTATCTGCCCGATTTCAAAAATCGCTGATCTGAAAGGGGCCTAAGGGACTAAACTAGAGAATTTCACAGCTCACAATTAATGGTGATAGAAACATAAGGGGCGCTCTATGGTGAGCGGTTGTATAAGGGTCTTTGCTCCATCTGCCATGTTACAACACAGAAACCTTTCAATTCATTGATGTTGTTGCTTTCTGTAAATGACTATCTGCCGTACAGTCAGAGCGGGTAGGGTCACGTTCTTGGTCATTGTGAGTGACAGCTCATGAGCGCAGTCTACTGAGTGACAGCGCAGCTCGCCACTGAAACGCGCGGCTTTTATACTCAAGACTGGGAATTACTGCCAGGATGAGAGAGGGAATAATTCATGGCTAATTCTGATTGTGAGATTTAATTTAAGCAGAGTAAATGCAGAGAGAGCTGCCCTGCTTGTATTATTAGACTGTATATTATTTATAGGCCAAGTACAAAAGAACAGTGTACACAGTGTGTGTATTACATATACACACAAAATCATAGGCAGCACTCCAAGAATGCAGATTATATATATATATATTATATATTATATATATATATATAATATATATATTATTATATATATATATATTTTATTATAATATCTCCCGGCGCGGTTCCGATAGCCTGGTCAGTGGCACGTTAAAGGGGTGAATGTTTATTTTTATTTTAGCCAGGAAATCCCAATCAGCCATAAAGCAAGACTGAAGGCGATAAAGCAAAGACCGTATAAGCAAATGAAATGCGATGTACTCACTGTGTGATTTGGTCTGATAGCGAAGAAATGGAAATAAATGTATGAAAGGATGGCAGACGTAAATGAAGGCGATTATAAAGAGCAGAGGCGATGATCCAAAACCAAGTACTTAACTGCAGCCAGTCCACCCTCCTGGAGACCCTCCGCCTTCAGTCCATCACTCGCACTGGAAGACACGGGAGAACAGGTCAACAGCTGTATTATCACAAGCTATAACATACGGGCAGAGTGTAAACTGACAGGTTCTTTACTTTTATCTAACAAAGCCCATGTGTTGTGATGGGGACATTAGAAACGCTGACGCCCAATAAGTTATGGATGTAAAACCTGGAAGGTTCCCATTGTCATACATAATACATTAGTATTCAGGGAAGTCTGCACAGACTGATTACAAGCACGTATAAAAACCTATACATCACTATTTGTCTATTAGAATCCCCTCAACTCAGGAATGGGTGTTGTGTGTTCAGCTTCCTGTCATAGGGGGTGCGGGTTCAGTCTCCGCTCAGTGTATAGTAAGCGGCAGCGGCTGTAACCGTGACCCTGGCACTGACTGACAGCCTGCTTATCATTAGAGCTGGCTGTCAGTCATTGCTGGGGCGAGGTTACAGCCGCCTGTAAACCAACAGGATTAGAAGCTATTAACCTGAACATTAACCCTACATCTGAAGAACAATAGAGTTTTGTACGCGACAGGTTCCTTTAAATACTGCTTCCCAGCTGCCTGTTTTCCCTCTATCTCCACCCTCCCTCTTCTTTGATTGACAGCTATGGCTTCATATTAGTCATAGAAGGAAGGAGATGGATGGAAACAAGCAGGTGGGAAGGTGTATGTAAAGGTTTGGCACCGCCATGGGGCACTGATCACCTGTACTTGGGTTGTACAGTACAATCATTCTGTGCAAACAGAGGCCCTTTAAATGCAGCTTACTACTTGCTGGACTTCAGTCTATCTCCATCCCTTCCTTCTTTGATTGACAGCTCTGGCTTAGACTTACACAAGGGCAAAGATAGAGGAGAAACGAATTGACTGTGCACTGAACTGTTTGGCCATGCTAAGGGGTGCACCAAGTGACTACTTGCTTTGATCAATGATTAAGTGTTGACTTTCCCATTAAAGAGGTTATCCTCTACTAGGACAACCCCTTCTGATTCCACATGTTCCCAGGTAAAATAAAAAAGCCTGTACTCCCCTCCCGTGCTGGCGCCATTATGGCAGTTTCTGTAATCACGTACCCAGGGTTCATGTAACACTGAGGCCTCACGGAAGCCTCGTGTACGTTCACCGCTGGCTTGTCTCTCTGCTTTCAGACCAAATGAGTTAATCAACGGGAGGTGACGATGTGGCTACGGCTCACCGGAACTGCACCAGCACAGGAAAAGAGTACAGGCTTTATCATTTTATCTGGAGGAAACCTGTGAAATCAGAAGACGTTCTAGTAGTGGACAACCCCTTTCAGGGGTCCCACAAAGCTGTAATGCCAAGGATCCTTTGCTGTGTACACCAGTAGTGGCAAACTAAGATTTCACCAATTCTAATCCGCCAGCTGCAGAGACAATCTGCCGTGTAACCTGAGCAGCACTGCAGATTTCCAATCCGTAATATTTCAATTTACGCTGTTTATGACGCTGCAGATTGCACACTTTGATTTTTCCCTATTTGGATTTTCTATTTGGGGTACAAGCCATAGGGACAGACCCGTAAACCTAAGACCTTGTACTGAAGATAAGAAAGCTGAGCAATGCTCCAGGACAGACATCTGCAGTAAACGCATTTCTATCAAACAAACTCCACCTGGTTAAGGGAAACAGAGCGGGTTCATCCATCATTTCCTAAAAAACATCATTATTTCATTTAAAAAAAAAAACTGTGCCCCGGTGTAGCATCATTTATAAAGCACAGGTTGAGCGGACAGATATTGTATTACGCCGTATCTTTCCTTCTGATTACTTCTTTACAGTCTGAACACCAATAAAAGAGGTTTCACAATCTTCACTAACTTTGTTGGCCAATTCTTTCCTCAGGACACACATTACTCAGGTCATGAAACGCAAGAACAAAATCACAATTACTCTGATGATTTACTAAAATGGAAGTTTTGGTTATTAATATCAAATGACAGAACATTTAACACTGTGAAAGCCAGAGGCCACCACGTTGGTAGATTCGGGAGAGAGGTCTCCAAAAATAAACTCTCGTTTGACAAAAGGATAGTGGGATCTACGATCAGGAGATCAGAGACTGGAAAGCAGCGGAGGAAAAACAATGGATAACAGGCCACAGGTAAGGAAGAGCTTTCACGGGAAAACTGGAGCAAGGCTAGATTTACACTGGTGTTTTATTTTGATATGGCAGAAAACGCGTCCAACTGCATCCATTTTTTTGTGTGAAACTGGATGCAACCGCACAGAGTATTGGATCCAGCATAATCATTTTTTGCCAGAACTGTGGGAGAGTTTTTAATAGTACACACTTAGGCAGACAAAATTTCCCACTGCTTGCTTACGGGGCCGCTCTTTACGCTTCATGAATATTTACTGCACTGACTGGCAACAGCCAACCACAGAAGCTCATTCTCTGTGAGAGCTCTGTGATTGGCTGTTGCACTTACACTGCGCACCTGTATCGGTGTAGGTGCTTGATTGCCATACACAATAGTGTATGGCAACCGACCTGCCGTCATAGTGTGTAAAATAAATAAATAATGGAAAAAAAATGCGTAGGGCTTCACTGTATTTTTCATTCTCAGCACAGATAAAGCGGACAGCTGCGGCCTGCCTTGTTTCATCTTGGCTGGCAAAAAAAAAAAAAGCGTGGGCTTTGCCCCATTTTTATTTGCCAGCCTAGATAAAACTAGACAGCTGGGGGCTGGTATCCTCAGCGTGGTGGGACTCATCGTTATTTGGGCCCCCCCATGCTATACAATAGCAGTCCGCAGCCACCCCAGAATTTGGCGCATTCATTAGAAGCTTTATCTGCCATCCATTCCTCACAGCTAGAACACATTCATTATACTCTATGATGCGGGTCGCCATGTTTCCACAAAAAAAAAAATTCATGGGGAGGTCTATTTTTAATCCAAGTCTTAGACTCAAGTCCAGTTTTAAGCTTGTTTTGGAGCTTACATGAAAGGTTTTTTGTTTGCTAGAAGAGACTATAAAAAACGGGACAGTGGTGCTCAGGCTGCACATCAGAGAAACACCAAGCAGAAATCATCACTAAATCGGTAAAAGAGTAAAAACAAAACTTCATATTTCAACTATAAAATTGTAAATCTTTTAAATGTTTTTTTTTTATTATTTTCTTCCTTCAATATAATTACTGGAAATACCGCCAACTTAATCCATTGTTTTGGCACATTTCAACCAAAAAATCAACAGTAAAACAAAAAAACAAATTACTATAAATGCAGTCATGGAAAAATGTGTTGGCACCTTTGAAATTGTTTCAGACAATGAAGTGTTTTTACCACAGAAAATTGTTGCAATTACACATTTCCTCATACACTTTCTATTTCCCTTGTTTCCAGCATGTGATGATTGTTCAAATTCATCTGTGCAAAGTAACATGTGTGGGCAATATGAAAATCACACCTGGAACCAAATAAAAAGGGGTAAAGGTGACTCAATCTTTGCATTGTTTGTGCCACCCTAAGCATGGAGGGTAAAAAGAGAAGAGAAGGGTCTGTTCATCTCCAGAGATCTTGATGTTTCTTTGTCCACAGTACACAACATAATGAAGAAGTTTACAACCCATGGCACTCTAGCTAATCTCCCTGGACATGGAGAGCAGAGAAAAATTAATGAAAGGTTGCAACACAGGTTAGTCCAGATGGTGTATAAGCAGCCCCAATCAAGTTCCTAAGTAATAAAAACTGTTCTGCAGGCTCAGGGTGCATCAGTGAACAATCCGTCTACATGCAAATGAAATTAAACGCTATGGCAGGATACCAAGGAGAACACCACTAGTGAAAGAGGCATAAAAAATTTGGACTGCAGTTTGCCAAAATGTAAATAAGTAACCAAAATCCATCTGGGAAAAATGTCTTCTGGACAGACAAAGCCAAAATGGAGCTTTTTGGTAAAGCATATCATTCTAACTGAAAACATAATGAGACCTACTAGAAAAAAAAAAAAAGAACACAGCACCTACAGTCACACATGGTGGAGGTGCAAAGATGTTTTGGGGTTGTTTTTCTGCCTCTGGCAATGGGGGCTTTGACTTTGTGCAAGGCATCATGAAATCTGGAGATTACCAAAGGATTTTGGGTCACAATGTAGTCCCCAGTGTCAGAAAGCTGAGATTGTGACTTAGGTCATGAGTCTTCCAGCAGGACAATGACCCCAAACACTTCAAGAAACCGCCAGAAATGGATGGAAACAAAGTGCTGGAGAGTTCTGAATTGGCAGATCTAAATCCCATTGATCACCAGTGGACAGATCTTAAAATTGCTGTTGGGAGAAGACGCCTTCACATATGAGAGTCCTGGAGCAGATTATAATAATATAAAAAAAAAAAAAAAAAGTCCAAAATTCCAGTTGGGAGGTGTAAGAAGCCAGTGATGGTTATAGGAAGGGATTGATTGAACATAGTGGTGTGCAACCAAATATTAAGTTGAGGGCGCCAAGATCTTTGTCCGGCCCAGTTTTGGGGATTTGTGTGAAATTATGTCCAATTTACCTTTTTTTTCCCCCCCTCAGTGTTTTGTGCTGTTCCAATAAACACAAGGGAAATAAACAAGTTTATAACAAAACATGTGTAATTGCAATAATTTTCTGGGAGAAATACTTCATTTTCTGGAGCAATTGCAAGGGTGCCAACAATTTTGGCCATTACTATATCTATATAGATTGGATAACTAAAAAAATTGCACAGTATATGTTTTTTGCGTCTCTGCAGAGTAAAGCATAGTGACTTACTACTAGAAATATACAAAAAATGTATGCAAATGTCTTCTGACCGTGCGTGTGACAACATGCATGTGGTATATGTTCTGTGCGTATGAAGGCCTATCAGCATATGTACAGTATATATAACCTACGTTGTCTCACAGTATGCAAAGAATGAGATGTGAATTGAGCCTTAGGCTATGTGCAGGTGATTGGTATTAGCAGCGTTTTGGATACAGTGTATTACTGCTGCATTCAATAAATCAAGCACAGTTGGTGGAGTCTCTAGAAATCCCATGCTCACTGTGCTACTTTTGTACACAGCGTTTTCTCACCTGTGGTGCCGGTGCCACGCTTCTGCAACTCCACAGCATTTTACTGGATTGCTGCGGAATCGGAAGCAATCTCCAGCGGGTGAATGCTGGGAGAAGCCGCCCTGCACCAAACGCAGATCATGGGCACAGGACGGCTGCGTTCACCCGCGGCTTCCATCAGGTCCGGAGACGGTGCGTCCAGGACGAAGTGTCTCCGGATTGTCTGCACATACCCTTATTGTAAGGGTACCATTACACGCACAGATATCCTGAGAGATATCGCTGATACGTCACGAGTTTTGCATCGCTCAATCAACATCATTAGGACGTCGTTGCGTGTAAAATCGAGATATGGCTGCGATAAATCTTTGGATCGCTGATCGCAGATTTGAGAACAAGTTAATAAATCAAGCGATCTGTAATCGGCAAACCATATTTGTGTGTGACACCGCGATAACGATGTGGATAAAGATTTCGCTCATTGACCACAATGACCAGGGACCGATCGCTGGGTTGTGCGAACGATCTCTGCTCGCAACAACGCAGGGGCGTCGTGCACGATATCTATACGCGTGACAACTCCCAGCGATGTCCAACCGATGTCCTCAGCGAGCGCAAGCTCCCGAGATCTTTACAGATCTCTCAGCGATAGCTCTGCATGTAACGTTACCCTTACAGAAACATAAAGATCCGCAAATATGTAAATGGCTGTAATATAACGCCAGGCAGATCCATCAGAAAGCGCTAAGGCACCGGACTCGAGTAAATGTGCAAATACAATGCAAAAATACTATTACCTGTTGTTTGCGCAAGAGAAACCCATACCCAAAATAAGAAAACCTGTGAGCAGTGTCAAGGTCACATGCAGCAACATTGCATGCAATTTCACTGGCTGGTTACAGTGAAATCATGGATACATTGTTCCACTTGTACATGGCAACAAAATAGAACAATGTGTCCATGATTTCACTGCAACCAGCAAATTGCCAGTGAAATAGCAAGCAATATTGCCGCGTGCGACGGTGCCTTTAGGGTCTGCGCTGGATCTCTGGACGTTTCCCCCACTACTGTTCTCCACAATGGAGCATCCATCAATACCAGATGCTCTCCTAACACCAGATTTGCTTACTATATGGACATGTATGCTGCTAGAACAATATGTAGGAAATATTTTGGCCAAAAAAAGAAAAAATGCCAAGGAAAGATGTAGAAGCAGAGCGGCAGTGTGAGGTTTTCCCTTTACGGTTGTAGTAATGATTTCTGCTTAGTGTTGCTCTGATGTGCGGCCCGGGGACCCCCGTCCTGTGGTTTACAGGCTCTTCTAGCAAACAAAAAGCCCTTTTCCCACGCACACAAACGATTCACAATAATAGAACCATTACCAAATATGCCACGGCTTGTCCTTGATGTTCTCTAAACACAGCAACTGAGAGACTTTCACCGATGACAGGGAGTCTCGAAGGTCCATTTTGTTAGCGAAAAACAAAATTGGTATCCGTCTGTGCTTAACGTCTGGGGAATAGAGGGAAAAAAGGGTTATTTAAAAGTAAATTAGAGCCGGGATGTAAGTTGTGAGGACATGAAAGAGCATTCAAGACGGCGGCAGATGTGTGAACCACTGTCATATCGGCACGTCAAGGCCGTGTGCACACAGAGGGGTTTTATGCTCGAGCTCCAGGAGAGCACCGGTGGCCACTTCCATGATGCACCTCCGCTGGCGGAATTGCCGTTGTTCCTGTGGTGGATTGACCACAGACACATTTACCTATATGCTTTCAAGTAGAAGAAGCCTTCAATGCTTCAGGGTTTTCAGACCCTGAAGTGGTTAACTCATCCCTACAGTGGGTTTTTATCCCTGATGGAGTGGTATATCTGCTGGAAAACTGGATCTGTTTTTTTATGATTGGTTAAAAAAAATGGATCTGTTTTTGGATCCGTTTTTGACTGCTGCGTTTCTTCCCCACTTTGAAGGGCTCCTATGGGAAAAAGGCAGGAGAAAAACGCAACAGAATTGACATGTCCTTTTCAAGAACGGAGCCTCCTAAAGTGAAAAAACGCATCACTTTAAAAGAACACAGTCTGAATGGCAAAAATGAAACCCCATAGACTTTGCTGGGGTGTCGTGTGAGTGATCCGTTTTCTGCACTGCCAAAAATTAATCAAAAAACGCAGTCTGAATGTAGTTTTATACTCCCCTTCCTGCACTTTAATATTTACAGACGCCATTCTGGTCCTGCTGCACCATCATAGCATCTGTCTTGCAGTCAGTAAGAAGCTATGTTACAGGTGCTCAATACATCTCTATGAGAGCAAGACCGAGGCTCTCATGGACTTGTATTGAAGAGTGACCTCTGACGTCCTCCATGACACAAAGTTGTAAAGACCGGGCACTATTGGGATTTTGCGTTGGGAGTTTCCCCATGTATCTGTCATCTTAGATGAGGCACCTATGCACCTGGGTGTGCTCACTCAGTGAATGTTAAATAAAACAGTCCAGAAAAAAGAGGGCACTCACCCATTTGGTGCTTCTTAGGAATTTATTCCCTTTTCAGGGTTCCGTTCAGGATTCCATACAGTACAATGGAGGGAGGGGGGACGTGGAGGGATGCCGGACAACAGCCCGTTTCATGCCCTGAATGGCACTTCTGCTGGTCCGATCATTGGAAGTGCCATTCAGGGCACGAAACGGGCTGTTGTCCGACATCCCTCCACGTCCCCCCTCCCTCCATTGTACTGTATGGAATTCTGAACGGAACCCTGAAAATGGAATAAATTCCTAAGAAGCACCAAATGGGTGAGTGCCCTCTTTTTTCTGGACTGTTTTATGCTCCATGAAACACTAGAGCTGTCGTCAGGTCAAGTTTTGACTGGTGCACCGCTGGAAAAGGACGAAGGTGGCAGAAGTTGAGTATCAGACAGGGGGGCAGGGACTTAGATTTAAAACACCAGCATAGTTATGCAATAAAAAACAAACACAAACCCCCCGCTGTAGTGGTGCTTTAAAAGGAGTGATAAGATAGAACATGGTCATAGATGTGGCGTTTTTACATTGCTGTGCACAATTTTCATTTTTTCGAGGTGTTTTTATGCGGCTTTGTCATGCAGATTCCATGAGGAGGCCACCTAAAAAAGACCCTGTGTGCACACACCCATGTGGAAGGACAGAACCAATATCATCAACAAATGCCTCAAGGTAACAGGCATTTTCTTTTTATTTGGCAAAACCTAAAGCGGGAAACCCCGCCCCCCAAAACTCTGATGATATGATCAGCAAAGGGGTTTTACAATAGAAATAGGAAGCCCTTTCAAGCAGTCTTTTTTAGTGGTTTTCAGGTGTTTAGGAGCGGACCTGGTCCAAGAGTCCTCAAAGAACTCTGTGGGTGCAAAGCCTTATCGGATGGTATGTGATGCCTGTGAAAACTTATGGTGATCTATGATAACTATGGAGACCTAAGGGCCGGAATATTTGGAGAGCAGGAGCTAAAGCCAATGACAACTATCTAAGATTGGACAGAGGGTTCATTCCAACATTGTGGGTGGCTACAGTTCTCAACTAATGGTACATAATTTCACTGTGAGTTATCACTAATCGTAGATGGCACAGGAGAAGATCAATAAAACTGTGTGTCTTGAAAACTTAGTCAGGACCTGCAGCTCTCTGGCGCCCTTTTATCCTGCTGGCCAAACCCGGTACTGCCAGAGGATAAGAAAAGGAGCCCAGCTGCCTTAATTTATGTCATCTACTGCGGCACGTGATGTGACAGAATGTATATATACCACCAGTTCCTGCCAGGAATGTATTTATACCTCGATCCAGTCACCCTCAGGCCCACAATATCACATACATTCAAAAATGATGCTGCCACTACTGATCTCTTTCAGGTGGATCGGTAACCTGTTTGGTATCGCGTAAATAGCGGGGATGCGTGTCAGCTCGTCATAGAACAGGAAGAATGATAGCATGCAAATTTATGTTTGTGTGTGTATGTGTTTATATATATATTTATATAATAATACATATAATAATATATATATATATCTATTATATAATTGCGAATGGGTTTTTTGCCCCTTCTGAGACCGCTCGCGCTGCGAGTCAGCGTGGTCATGTGGATACGCCCGAAGCATTGGCCGCGCAGCGGCCATTGCGAGCAGTTCTAAGGCGACTCGCTATGCCCGCGCAGCGGGCATGGCGAGTCGCCTTAGCAGTGCGAAGCATTGGCCGCGAAGCGGCCATTGCGAGTCAGAGACTCGCTCTTCTAGAATCCCGATGCATGTGCATCGGGCACCCAGCTAGTATATATATAAAAAAGAGAAAAAAAAAAAAACTGCACAGCACTCACAGACTAAATGTGAACTGGTGCCAGCAGGGACGCTGGGTCAAAAAACTAGAAAAAGTTCTCTGCAGCACTCAGTTACTACCAATGACGTACAAATGCTAACGAGCTATATGTATATGAGAAAAAAGTTTAAAAACTTACGTTTTTTCAAAAAACTCAAAAATCTTATCTTTTTATTTCTGAAGTTCTTGGTACATACATTGGCCAATGTCTGCTTGCTCATCAACTGCGACAAAGTGACTTCAGGTCTGATGAGTCCTATCGCTGCAATTGCACCCTCATTGACCACAGGTGATCTAGGGTCAAGATGGAGTCTGCCCACTGAGAGGTGGGGGGTGGACAAGGAGGACAGGGATGTCAGCGATAGGACTCATCAGACCTGAAGTCACTTTGTCGCAGTTGATGAGCAAGCAGACATTGGCCAATGTATGTACCAAGAACTTCAGAAATAAAAAGATAAGATTTTTGAGTTTTTTGAAAAAACATAAGTTTTTAAACTTTTTTCTCATATACATATAGCTCGTTAGCATTTGTACGTCATTGGTAGTAACTGAGTGCTGCAGAGAACTTTTTCTAGTTATATTATATATATATATATATACACACACACACACACACACACACACACACACGACTATATAATCGTGTCTGTGTAGCTGTAACGGAAATCCCACGTCACTGATTGATCACCCTGGCCGGGCGCGACCAATCAGCAACAGGTGCAGGATTTGAACCTAGCCGCTGATCTCTTGATGGTAGCTGCGGGTTATCTCCTGCCACACGGAGGTCAGCGGCAACACAGCGTTAGCCAGTCATCTTATGGCTGCTGGCAGCGGAAGTACCCCGACCGGCGCTAGCAATCTCGCTCAGTGTGACACGCAGCAGTGACCAGGCCTCCGCTGTGAGATCACGGATCTTGTCACAGACGTCAGGGGTGACGCATCCGGGTGATGACTAGCGCTAGACCAGTCCTCCGCTGTGAGATCAATACTACGCCCTAGAGTGACAGGGTCCCAACGACCACCATACCATTGCTTCATCGCTGGTGAGATCTGACTGCTTGACATCTCACCAGCGACCATGTAGTGACGCTCCAGCGATCCCTACCATGTTGCATCATTCGTCGGGATCACTGGTACATCGCTAAGTGTGATGGTACCTTACTGATCACTGGTGAGGTGTCACATGTGCAGATATATTGAATGAAGCCAAGTGGCTGATTGGGAAAAATCCTGTGTATTCACTGCATTATTTTTAGATCTTCATAATTAAACTACAGACACATTCTAGAATACACCCACAGTCAGAGGTTATATATATATCAAAGAATTGAACCAGTCAGATCATTAAAATCACTCCAAGTCACTTGCTCTTTTTTGTCAAACGACATTTACTTTACTTTTCCACATGGAAAATCGGCCACAAATTCACAACGTGTGAATTTAGTCTTATGGAAAGGTGTTGATTAGTTGCACATTTCACCCTTTTTAGCTGCAGCATAAAATTACGGTAACTTGATGGGAAAGCTGAAATTCGCAGCACTAGAAAATTAGCATTTTGGATTTACCCAGCAACATTTAAATGAGATTTTGAGTAATCCCACTCACAATACTGTAATATACAGTGGATTTTTGTATGGAAATCAGTGGAGTAAAATCCGCTGCACATTTGGTCATGGGCATGTAACCCGAAGGCGGCCGTCACACGGTGCAATATTGCGAACGATATCGTGTAAGTGATCTGCTTTTTGATCGCTTAAGCAATATCATTTGTGCGTCGCTGCGTGCGATCAAGCGATTTTACAATGTAAAATCGCTTGATCGTGACATCGCAGATATGAGAGCCGGAGCTCATATCAAGCGATCAACGCTTGATCAATCTGCTTCATCGTGGTGTGCGACACCACGATGAACGATCTCCCAGCGGCAGAGCCTATGCTGGGAGATGGTATCTATGGTAAACGTCGGGTTACTAAGCGCCACGCGGCGCCTAGTAACCCGATGTGTACCATAGTTACCAGCGATCTCGCTGCTCCACATCGCTGGTGAGTCTGTCTGTGTGACATCTTACCAGCGATGTGAGCGATGGCATGTGATCGCTTACAATATCGCTCACGATATTGATGAGTGTGACAGCCGCCTAAAGGACACATCACACGCTTCAATTTAATGAACGATGTTGTTAGCGATCACATGCAGGCGTGATCGCTAACAACATCGTTCAGATCGCTGGTGAGCTGTCACACAGGCAGACTCACCAGCGATCCGGACCAGCGAGCACGCTGGTATTCAATGTAAACAGTTTACCTTGGATACCAGCTCCCAGCACTTGCTGTGAGGCGCTAGGAGCTCGCTGATAGCTGGTCTCCCGCTGTCACATGTAGCGATGATGCGCGTTCAGCGGGCGACCAATGATAGATTTGTGAACATGTTGATCATTGCAGGGTCACCAAAATGGTCACGTTGCAATGATATCATGAACGATATTGAAGCGTGTGACGTGACCTTCTTTCCGCTCCTTACTCCAAAATATTCTGCGGTGCACCTAGCGTGCATAATTTGTCCCACTTTCTGTTCAACCCAAGTTGGGAGGTTTGTCTAAGGTTGTGTCTATTGAAATTTTCTGCTGCAAAATGTGAGTTGAATGGAACTTTTTTGTTAGAGATTTCATTGTGTAAATGCTGCTGAGGTCATTGCAAAAGGTGAAATCAGGAGGGAATGTTTGCAGCACAAATTGACAAACTGTTGACCTGAAATCTGCACCACAGGTCAAACTACTTTGCAGACTTTGTAAGGATGGCTTCACACCGCGGTAAGATCCAATCCGGGGCTGTCAGGATAAACCTGACAGCCCCTGATCGGATCAGCACACAGAACCGGAGGGCTAATATGCCCTCTGGTCCGGTGTGCAGCTGGACGCAGCTGCTGATGAATCAGGACCGCGGCTTGCAGGGAGTTAGCCACAGTCCTGAAACAACAGTGGCGTGCAGCCGCAGGTGTCCGGTTCCCGAGATATGAGAATCCAAGATACGGCAATTTGGGGAGATTTTTCTCCCCAGACACAAAAACGTTGCAGTTTTTGTCTCCGGTGAGAAAAATCCAAATTCTCCCGGATTTTTCCGGAGAGATGGAAACTGGATGGCAGAGAGCTGCCATCTGTCTCCATAGGATACTATGGGGCCAAAATCCAGTCTGGGGCTGTCTGGTTTACACCGGACAGCCCTGGATCGGATCTTGTGAAGCAAGCCTAACAGTAATGGTACCTTTACACGCCGCCACTGCAGGATGGATACCAACGGCTACTTCACGTGCACGAGCACGCCCGAACGGTTACCAACAGGAAACGCACCCTCTTTACACGCCGCCACAAGGTGCGCTACGCTACGCTACATCTACAGCTAGCTACATCGCCGGGTGTCGCAAGTAGCCATCTGTAGCTCATTTACACACCGCTATAACCAGCTACTATGGGCGTACCTGGTGCAGCAGGGACAGCACATAGGCGTGCCACAATTGTGGGTTACGAGCCGTCCGTACGCTGATAGGACAAAGCAATAACATCCTGATTGGGCAGGCAACGCAGGAGGCTGAGTAATACAGCACGCTCGAGCGATTGTGTAGTGTGACTCGTCAGCTCCTTAAATATGCCTCCCTATGCAGCGACTAACAATCGTCATGCAGCAGCTTCCACCAATGATCGCACATGGGGCGCGGTAACACGGAGCCTGGGTCACGCCTTAGCTACATTGCAGCTACATCGCCGGGTGTCCACAGTTCCCTTCTGTGGGTTCTTTACACGCCGAGACAGCTCGCTACAATCGGCGATGTAGCCATCTGTTTATGGGCAGTGTACGGATACAGATGTATCTGTAGCCGGCTGTGTCGTCCCGTCTTCAGACGCCGCTACTACGGGCGATATTGGCGCGACAAGCCACATTTGTAGCCTGTGGCGGGTTGTATGCATCCTGCAGTGGCGGCGTGTAAAGGTACCATATGTGTGAAGGAAACTTAGTATTATTTTTCTTCCACTTTCCATGGGAAAATCTGCAACATTTTACAATAAAGCTAGTTTCACACTTGCGTATTTTGCAATCCGTTTGCTTGCATGAAATTGATGCAACTCCCTGGATACACATGGACACCCACGGATCTGTGCAAACGGATGCCAACGCAACGTTTCTTTTAATAGATCGGTCATCAGTCACCAGAGATAGGGGTGGGAGGGTATGAACCTTGCTTCTGAGCATGCGCAGTCCACCAAAACAGATTTGCACAAGGAAGCACAGGGATCCGTTTTCCATAGAGTTAGTTTTATTTCATGATGTATAGTCATGGATGCATGGGCAACCGTTTGTCTGCATATTTTTCATGCGAGCCCAAAAATGGAACATTTTGCATTTTGTGGGACGTAAAGAATATGCAAACAAACGGATCTGTGACAAAACGGTGACAACTGGATGTACATGCAACATGAATCCGTCACAAATTGAAAATCAATGGAGACAAAAATGGATCAGTGTCCATCCATGTCAAAACAGATTGAAACAGATTGCAAAATATGCAAGTGTGAACCAAGCCTAGCAGCATTGTGCATGAGATTTTACCAAGTGTCTCACTGCTATGTGAAGTGACAGAAGACAGTAAACATCTCAGTTTGTCCACTATCATAAATAAAGCCCGTATACATTAAATGATAGTATGTGGGTCTGAGAAACCATCAGGGCTCCCCGACAGATACTGGAGGGGAGAAGGATCTGCGGTTTGAATTTCCATACCAGATCTTTTTGCTTTCAGGAGAAAAGACCAAACCAGAAAGTCGGGCGTAAGATTTCACCTCTCCCAGCTGAGAACACACGAATGCTCGGCCGAGCACACATATCTAAGGGGTAACTGGGAGCGGTAGCTGTGTGTCAAATGAACGTGGTCAAATGGTCCGCTTCAAGGGAATCTGTCAGTAGGATTAAACCTCCTAAGCCGTGTATACGGGCATGTAGGTCATAGGAAGCTGAATAAAATATTATCTTGATATCTGCAAACTCATATCTTAGGCTGGTTTCACACTACCGTTTTTTGGAATCCGGGCGAATCCAGTTGAAACCGTATGCACCCACACCAGTTTTCTCCCCCATTGACTTTCAATGGGGATGCAGGAACATGCGGGTGCATGCAAGTTATATACGGTTCCAGCCAGATCAGAATGAGTACAGTTTTTATCAGAAGCCAAAAACTGCAGTTTGTAACATTTTTGGGTTGTGATAAAAACCGTAGACAGCCAGATCCGGGGCCATGCGGCCTAAACATAAAATGGTGCTCAATGGAATCCGGATGGATTTTGGACGGAGTATGCCCAGAAGCGAGTTTCATATGACACACCCACTAGGGGCATGTAATTTTTCACCGGATCCGTCAAAAAAAACCTTACACAACCTGATGCAACTGGACTGGTATTTCACTGGATCAATCAGCCGGATCAGTAATAATACCGGTCCAGGTGCATCAGGTTTTACAATTCCGGGGGAAGGCAGGGGATGCAGGTTTTCACCATATCCCTGCTAGATTTAAAAAAACGATAGTGTGAAACCAGCCTAAAATATTGCCTGCGATGTCGGAAGCAATGCCGCAGGTGCACGGTCGCTTCCAACATTGCAGCCTTGGTGTCACATGGCAGGATGTTGCCGGTGATGCCGCAGCGATACGGGCGAAGCCATCGCTTGCTGGCCCAGAGAGCGATCCGCAGCAATGCTGCAGTATAGGCTGGATCGCCGCCAACATTGCTATTGCGGTGTCAGACGGCGTGATCCAGTCTAATCGCTGGTTGCAGATTGACAGGTTTATGAACATGTTCATAAACCTGTCAACAACCTGTGACCAGCAATATATCACAGTTGCGTCATGCTGTCACACAGCACGACACACTTGCGATATTGCTAGCGACATTGTTGAACAAGTCACTTTTCGGCGATGTTGCTAGCGTTATTGACACGTGTGACGCCGCCTTTATTCTAGAGAATACAAAATAAGGTGATAAGATCTGTTGACCAGACATAGCTCTCCCTGAAGAGTGTCTCCAGAGCTTATTATGAAAAGAAAGGAGGCGTTACCAGTGAGAGATATGTAGATCAGGAGAGCAGACTGTCAGTCCATACATGTCTCACACTGGTAACGACTTCTTTAACAGATACCCCAAAAGAAACTGGTTAAAGTTGGCCCTTTCTTTACACAGACTTGGCTAGCCATTATTGAAGGCTTTTCTTTTTACCTGTACGATCAAGGATAAATCAGGTTATAGGGCAGCAACAGTTGTGTGATGCCAAATGATACATTTTTACAAGATAGGGGCATGGAGGGACCGCTTTATAAACAGTCACAAGAAATCACTGTGATAAATTCAGGATGATCAAAATGTAAATTTTCTATAAAAGAAAAAAACCCTCATTCGGTGGAAAATATATTTGATCTATCGGCATAAATGGTCTAATAACATTCAAAACCATTTTAGTGACGGAGGCTCTTTAACCCCACGAGCTGACAGATGTACAGACTGATTTCGGTGTCATCTCGCACTTCGAACATTTAAGGATTGCTTTAAATGTGTCACAATGTGTTGAATACGCACACATGGAAAGATTACAAAAGAAGACTGACACGCTGCGCTTGCCCACAGTATGAAAGCTGTTGCCTTGGCAATATGTGCCACCGGTGCCAAGAGTCACAGCGGGCAGCGACGCTGACCTGGCTCCACAAAAGGCCCGGCATGAACATTAGGAGCAATTAAAATTGATAAATGGTGTCAGTAATGTAAAGTAACCTGATATTAAAACTTTTTACAATAAAAAAAAGGAAGGAAAAAAAAAAAAAGATGAGGCCATTGTACAATGATCAGGATTAGTCAGGGACGGAATCCATAACTCCTTTTTAAGATGAGCTTGAGGTTTTCCACAATGGAAATTTATCACTTATATATAAAGGCCGTGTCACACGTGTCAATGTCGCTAGCGACATCGCTGAATAGTGACGCATCAGCGATGTCGCTAGCGAAATTGCAAGTGCGTCGTGCTGTGTGACAGCGCGACGCAACAGCGATTTATCGCTGGTCGCAGGTTGACAGGTTTACGAGGATGAACGTAAACCTGTCAATCTGCAACCATCGATTAGGCTGGATCGCCCCGTCTGACACCGCAATAGCGATGTTGGCGGCGATCCAGCTTATACCGCAGTATTGTTGCGGATCGCTCGCTGGGTTGATCCCAGCCCAGCGAGTGATGGCTCCGCCCGCATCCCTGCAGCATCACCGGCAACATCCTGCCGTGTGACACCAAGGCTGCGATGTCGGAAGCGACAGCGAACCTGCACATCGCTTCCAACATTGCAGCCTTGGTTGACACGGTGACGGAGCCTTAAGACGTGTGATTGTCAGGTAGGGGGGCTCTCACCTGTGGGACCTCCAAAGTCAGTACAATTGAACATCTATGGGGTAATGGGGACAGGCTAACAGCCAGTGGTGTAGCTTGAAGCTCATGGGCCTCGATGCCAAAGATCCAACTGGGTCTCCATATATTTCAAATCCTAAATAGCAGTGGTCTTTTTCTATAGGACAAAGGGACTTTTGGGGCCACCTTAGACTCTAGGGCCTAGGTCCAATTGTAACCCCTGCACCTATTGTAATTACTCCTCTGCCAACACACCCTTCAGGTATTGTATGGCACAATTGAGCACATAAATCATGATCTTATAATGTAAAGAATTAATTTACAATTGGAAGTCACAAAAGCTCCTGTAGGTTGGCGGGGTCTTGATTCTTTAGTCCATATCCTTAAACTGATGGAAAGGTGGATGTCCTCTGGCATCAAAGATGTAATACGACTCAATTCACTCCAAAAAATGTCTACATGGAGACTACATGGCTCCGTAAACAGTGGGGATGTCATGCACTTTTGGCCATTTAGGGTCAATAAATTAACCCCATCTATTAAATTTATCCAAATCCATCAAAGGAAAAATGGGCACTCACCCATCCAGAATAAAGGTGCAAACAGTCGCCTTTATTCTGGATCTGTTCTACAGGTGGCAGGACCACCTAGGACCAGTTGAAGTGCTAGACAGGCACGAAAAGGGCCGTTGTCCACCGATATCCACACCCTGTAGAACGGATCCAGAATAAAGGTGACCGTTTGCACAAATTATGAGTGACTGCCTTTTATTCCTTCTTTGATGGATTTGTTACAATGGACTATTTGTTATGTGCACCGATTGCTCCGGCAGTGGGCGATTGCACTGGGTGTCACACTTCAAAGGTCCTTTATGTCGGTAGTGGTGCCCGGCTTAATTTCAGATTAAGAGACTATTTAATGTCTCCGATATATAGAAAGGATGGTGAGTAAATCTCTATTTCAGCGATGATTGCCCGTGCATTACAATGATATATAGCCAAGATTACAAGAGGCATAAACAGAAGACGCGGGAGCGAGTAGATTCACAGCAATTTTGGAAGACAATGTCAGGCTACTGATGTCACATAAAAAGTCTGCAATAAAACACACTTCTGGGATATGAACTGAGACAAATTGGGGACAGGAAAGAACAGACACAAACAGAAGGAGGGAAAAAAAAAAGAAGAGAAAAACGACAAACAAAATTAATTTTGAAGATAGGAAATATCAGCGCTTTGATTTTGCTGCCAGGGAAGATGAGGGACTTAGATCGAGATTTAAACATCAAAGCGGCTGACAGAAACAATTTACTTGACGTTTCAAGTTTTCATCCACCAATGACCATTAGGAGTCTGACCTGCAGTCACCGCGCCCGGCGAGGGAGGATGAGGGGCACCGATGCAGGAATGAAATGGAGGGAAAAATGAGAACGACAGAGAGGATGTAATTGAAGAAGTCCTGACATGACACTTTACAAAATAATGGGGTCTGATAGACAGCAACGTCGTAGATAATAATCATCCAAAACATCGGGGTGGGGGGTGGAGGACTGTGCGGCGTGACTTGTTTCTGCATACTAAACTTCTCTCCAGTGTTAAAGGCACAGCATGGACTTATTGGATAAGCTGCTTGCCATGTCGATAGGAATTAAACACCCACGCTTTTGTGCTTTGCTGACAACAGATGGGTTAACAAAAGGGTTAAATAAGTCACGACACAAAGGTCAGTAATGAGAATTTTCTACATGGAGTACGTCCTTTGAGTAACGCATCCAGCACATCCGCCTATGCCTGCTTTACTTTACACATAATGCCAGACTCCCAGTATTTGTATGGCGGCCGTCACACGCACAGATATCTTTAGCGATATTGTAAGCGATCACGTGCACGCGCAATCGCTTACAATATCGCTCACATCGCTGGTGAGATGTCACACAGGCAGACTCACCAGCGATGCGGAGCCGCGATCTCGCTCGTTACTATGGTACACATCGGGTAACTAGGGCCGCGCGTCGCTTAGTTACCCGACGTGTACCATAGTTACCATCTCCCAGCATAGGCTCTGCCGCTGGGAGATCGTTCATCGTGGTGTCACACACCACGATGAAGGAGATCGTCAAATCGTTCATCGCTAGATCTGAGAACCGAACCTCAGATCAGCGATGTCACGATCAAGTGATTTAACATCGTAAATCGCTTGATTACATGCAACGATATCTTGCCCGATATCGCTTAAGCGATCAAAAAGGAGATCGCTTAAACAATATCGGGCAAGAAATCGTTCCGTGTGACGGCCGCCTATAATAGATTCTCTGGCTGGAAGACCAAAGAACAGAAGTCTAAAGGCCACATTACACGTGACGACATCGCCGCCGATTACATAGGCGACGTAGGGGCGTGGCCTATCGGTGGTGACATCGCCCCTACTCGCCTCATGTAAAGGGGCGATGTCGGCGCCGCCGGGTGGTCACCTGGTTTCAGAGCAGTGCCCCATGTAACCGGCCGCCGGCGCCTCGTGTGTTGGTACCTTTAAGGTAGATATAGATGTCGACGGCGACTGGCGGGTGCAGGCACATTTTTGGCGCCCTGCCAGTGTCGCCGTCCCCTATCTACATGGGGCGACACCTACAGCGCCGCACCAGCGATCAGACAGGCGGCATCGCCGCTGTGGTGTCTCAATACCCCAGCGGCGATGCAGGACAATGGGAGCCTAGGGCTCCCATCGACTGTCAGCTCGCCGGCGGCCGGTTACATGGGGTGATGTGTGCACATCGCCCCAGATCGGTCGCCTTGTTTCAGAGCACTGCTCTGAAACCAGGCGACCACCCGGTGGCGCCGACATCGCCCCTTTACATTAGGCGAGTAGGGGCGTGGCCTATGTAATCGGCAGCTATGTCGCCACGTGTAACGTGGCCTTTAGGGGCTTTTCACATCAGCGGTAAGCGTTGATCGCGGCGGTTGCAGTGAACAAAACGCATCTGCCACAGTTACCGCATATTGACAGCACTTGCGGCAAGCCCCATGCAATGTCTATGGGGCTTGCGGCAAGTGTGGGTTCAGAACTTGCGGCAGATGCAGCCGCGAAAAAACAGATTCTGACAGCGTTTTTTTCACGCCCGCATCTGCCGAAACCGCAACTATACCGCACCTCCCGCAAGCCCCATGGACATTGCATGGGGCTTGCCGCAGGTGAACCGCAAGTGCGGCCGTTATGCGGTAACTGCGGCAGATGCGTTTTTTTCACCGCAACTGCAGCAATCAGCGCTTACCGCTGATGTGAAAGGGGCCCTATAGGGGTTTTACCATTTTGGAAAGACCATCCTTTTGGCTACAATTTTGTTTGTTTTATATGAACAAACTGTGCTTTTCTCCCCCTCCTGGGGTCCAGCACACTCTATGCTGCTGCTCCCACTGTCTGTAATTGTCTGCAGCGCTTACTTCACTTCAACAGTGCTGCAGACAATCAGTGAGTCCAGCAGCTCTGAGGGGCCGGTGTCATCATCTCGGGCCGGGGGCTGAGCTCAGTTACCGGCTGTAGCACTGTTAACGTGACATAAGCACTGCGGACAATGGATCAGCGGTGGAGACTCGGCACTAGAATAGGAGAGGGCGAGTAAAGCGCTGTTTCTGTAGCTGGCAGACAGGAGCTTTCCAAAACTAGAAAACCCCTTTAAAAATCTATTTTCATTCACATGAATCAGGAATTAAATGAAAAGTTTGAGCTTTATGAATGAAAAACAGCCAACATTCATATAGGAAGAGGACTTCTAGCACCACCTAATGGATGCAGCAATCCTAGAAGTCAATACTGACCCTTTAACGAGCCTTGCCATATGATGTCGGTTAAGAACTATTCTCGCTTAGCTAAATCAGATTTCCTGCTTTGCACTGATGAGCACACACCTCGAAACACTCTTCTGAAAATGGAGTTACTGATTTGACACTTTTGATTTGATTCTTACACTAAAGTCAAGTGGCAAGTGACCCTCATTAAAGGGTCAACATTGACTTTAGTATTACTACATCCAATAGTGGTGCAAGAGTTCACATGGTCTTCCTCTCTGAAGAGGCTATATGCATATTTAAATTTGCAGAGGAGCATTGCATGGCCTATAAGACCCTAAATGCCGGCTTGGCACTCTCTGCAAGGAGAAATGTTGCACATAGTAAACAGCAAACAGATATACAATACATATACACACATACATATATTTTTTCACTTATATAGGGCCATTACTTTCACAGCGCTTTACATACATCATCATCACTGTCCCCATTGGAGCTCACAATCTAAATTCCCTATCAGTATGTCTTTGCTTTGGTGTGCGGGAGGAAACCTTAGAACCTGGAAGAATCCCACACACACACACACACACACACACACACACACACACGAGTAAAACATACAAACTTCTTACAAATGTCCTTAGTGGGATTTGAACCCAGGACCCCAGTGCTGCAAGACTGCAGTGCTAACCACTGAGCCACCGTATACAGTGCCAACCACTGAGCCACTATTTACAGATATAAACGTTGGTAAGTATTAACCTCTTCACTCCCACGGACATTTTTTTTTTTTTTTTTTTACCCTTTTTTCCCCAAGAGTCATGACACTCTTCAGCTTACCATGTAATGTTCCTAAAGATTAATGCTGGACCCAGGGAAGGCAAGTATAGCAATTTTTTCTTTTTTAAACAAAGGGGTTTTCCAAACCAGAACACCCCTTTAAGATTTCTGAGGATATCCTGGAGAGGTGGAGAGAGTGGTGCCACATGATGGGCACAGATGACACGTTGAAAAATCTGATCATTTTGTATGGAGGTGGCACCGATTGTACAGAGTTATCTATTAATTTGGGCCTCATTCAGACATTATCTGGAAGAAGATGGCTGGCTTCAGGAGGAATAGAACTTCATATTCTCCCTGCAGCCGCACTTCCAATTTTTTACTTGCCTTTTTTTTTGTGTTGCATTGAGACACCTTTTGGAAATGTTTGCTTTATTTTTGAGTTCGGAGTGTTTTTTTTCTTTTTTTTTGCCCCTGAATAAGTCTAAAGGCCCCGTTACACGGCACGACAACGACATCGTTGATACGTCACAGGATTGGAGGCGTACCAGCGTCGTCGTTGCGACCTCGTTGTGTGTGACTGTGGCAAGTTGCTACGATAAATCGTTGGATCGGAGTTGACAGGTTTACCAACATGTTGGAAAACCTGACGATCTCAACTTCAGCAACCTGCTGCATTGTTGTGTGTGACACCGCGATAACTATGTCGTGGACGTCGTCGCCCATTCACAGCAACGAGCAAGGATCGTTCGCGGGGTTGTGCGAATGATACCTGCTCACAACATCGTTGGCGAGTTGTTCACGATATCTAGACGTGTGACATCTCACCAGCGATGTTGAAATTATGTCAAAAACGACCGCATGTCCATGAGATCGTTGCCGACATAGTTTCAACGTTGTGCCATGTAAAGGTACCTTAAGGGCTCATGACCATTACTATACGAAAGCTCTGGGAAACCTTTGAGTAACATAGTATCAATACACTTCTAATGAATTTGCATATGCCTTTGAATTTATTTGGATGCAAACAGGGGTTTTCTTCTGTTGCATTCCAAGTCTAACGAGAACATAAAGCCTTTGGCTTGGTAAAACATAATGACATAATGCAACACAGAATGAGGATATGGTCTGTGTGTGCAGCTCTATCAATTTATTAAGTTCTAATTAGAAATATACCAGAAAGGTACCAAAAGTGACCAGGAGGTAAGTGCTATAACTCTTTTCTGACTGCCCCCACCACTTCTCTATTTTCACACTAATACTTTAACCATGCTTACATATGCCCTTAAAGTTATTGCTTTACTAATCCTTACTATCATTTGCAATCACCATAACCCTGCACTCTTCTAACAAATATTATCTAACCTTGCTTCTAATCCCCCCCACCTGACCTCATCTGCTGACCTGCTCCTCAACCTCACATACACGGCTACTAAATCGAAAACAAGTCACACGCACTTTCTCACCCTTACTTGCTCTCTCTTTGCTTCTCTTCACTTCTGGCAATATATATCCCAATCCTGGACTACCTCAACTGAAAACCCTCATTATTTTCCCCTCCTATCACCAACCACCTACTAGAAACTACCGCAATCTCTCTAAGATAAAATCCATTTCCGATTTCCTTGACCCCTATTCCGCTGCTCCGTCCCTCTGGAGCGCTCTGGAACACTCGGACGCTGTCTGCAATAAGTTCCAAGTCATTCACGAGCTACTTAGATCTCACAAATTATTCTTCCTGGGTCTCAACGAAACACGGCTGACACCCTCCGACACAGCCTGCTGCCCTGTATTACGGTGGCCTTAAGGTAACCCAAATTCTTCGCCCTGGCAATAGACATGGTGGAGGAGTGGTGTCTTCTCCTTACTAACAACTACATCTTCAACCAATCCCACCTCTACCCTCCCTGGTCATCCATTCTTTTGAAGTGCACTCTGACTGTATACACTCTCCCTTCAACCTCCAAGTTTTCGTCATATACTGACGTACAGGCATAGCCACTGCCTTTCATGACCCTTTCTCTACCTTGCTTCTACACGCTCTCTCTCCACTGACATATCCATCATCACCATGAGTGACATCAACATCCAAACGACTGGCAGTTACTTCAACCTTTGGACTTACTCAGTGGTCCTCCACAGCTACCCACTCAGATTGACAAAAACATTAGACCTTATCTTCACCTGCCTCTGCTCCATATTTAACCTCACCTCTCCCCTTATCTGATCGACATCTACTCACATTCTTATCTCTGTCCTCTTCACGTGTCGATTGCCCATCCACCCCCCACCCCCAAGTCCAGCAACTAGCACATCACCGCAGAAACCTCAAAACTCCTAGACATTCACACGCTCTCCACCTCTCTTCTATCACTGTTCTCAATATCTTCTATCAGCGACACAAACAGTGCCACAATTTTCTACAATGCCACAATCGAACCAGCTATTGACTCAGTCACCCATCTCGTGCAACAAATCAATAGACAACCCTGGCACACCAACCTCACCAAAAATTCTTCAACAAGTATCCAGGGCTGAGGATTGGCACTGGAAGTGTATACACTCATATAAAGACTTCATCACATTCAAACAACTTTCACATCCATGTAGGCCCTCACCTCTGCTAAACATGATAACTTCATAAACCTTTGTAAGGTAAAGAATATTTATACCGTGTTAGCCAGTAGATCGAAAAATATATTGGAATCTGAGAGTCCTTAGTGGTTGATACCTTTTAATGGCTAACTGAAAAGATGGTAAACATAGCAAGCTTTCGGGACACTGTGGTCCCGTTTACCAGTCTGACACCACAGTGTCCCGAAAGCTTGCTATGTTTACCATCTTTTCAGTTAGCCATTAAAAGGTATCAACCACTAAGGACTCTCAGATTGCAATATATTTAAAACCTTTGTATCGTCTTTACCCATAAACCCAAAAACGTGTTCAACATTTAAAGGGATCCTGTCACCTCTAAAAAGCCACCTAAGCTACAAAATCATGTCCCTGCAGCACCCTATCACTAATCTCACACTTTTGTCTCCTAAAAGCATCTTGTGAAAGTAGATAAAAACGATTTTATACTCCCTCATTAGGCATTATAATTAGTAGGGGCTATATTCTTCAGCCCTTAGGGCGTGTTGTTTTACAGGCTCCAGGATCCAGCCTCTCTCTGTCTGTGCTGCTGTGATGTGGAGCTGAAGGCAGGACTAATGATTTGTATTCTGTGAGTGACAGAGAGGGGGAGGGCAATGCCTGCACAAGCAAAGCAGCACAGAGAGAGAGAGGGTGGATCCTGGAGCCTGCAAAACAACATGCCCTAAGGGCTAAAGAATATAGCCCCTACTAATTATAATGCCTAATGAGGGAGTATAAAATTGTTTTTATCTACTTTCACAGGATGCTTTTAGGAGACAAAAGGAGTGTGAGAATAGTGATAGGATGCTGCAGTGATGTGTTTTTGTAACTTAGGTGGCTTTTTGGAGGTGACAGGATCCCTTTAAAGAGAACCTGTCACCCCCTGGTGCTTTCCAAAGCGAAAGCACGACTGAATGCAGCGTGTATGCTGCATTCAGGGAAGGTGTGTAGCATGCCTCTACACCCCCTGTAACCCAAAATAAAAAAAACAACACTTTGGAAAGTTTAGAGTTAAGAGGTCCGAGGGGCTTATCTGATTATGCTGTCCTAGTTACTGGCACAGTCCTCCCGGCCTCCTGCCTGTGTGTGTGTGTCTGTGTGGAGCCCAAGAGGAGGGCAGACCCACACAAGAGGAGGCACTACACACAGGCAGGAGGCAGGGAGACAGGGCTGGCAGCAAGCACAGCATAATCACATAAGACCCTCGGACCTCTTAACTCTAAACTCTCCAAAGTGTTTTTTTCGGGTTACAGGGGGGGTAGAGACATGATACACATCTTCCCTGAATGCAGCATACACACTGCATTCAGTGGTGCTTTCACTTTGGAAAGCACAAGGGGGGGGGGTGACAAGTTCTTTTTAACTCCCTACTACACCCACCACTGCCCCGTTCAACATCACTCATTTCTGCTGAAGACATTTCAAAAACATGATCGACCAAATTTGGCAAGTTTTTACAACTCAAGCACCACAACGTCTATGTATAACAGACCAATGCCCCTCCCCCATAACCTTAGTCACCAAATATCACTAAAGGAGAGCTTACTCATCTCCTCTCTAAATCACACCTCCCACAAATACACATGACCCCATCAAATCCAACCTCCCCCCTAACCACCATAATGCTTATCCCAGTCGTACCCTCTCTTCAACCTATTAACTCCTAGTACCTTCCCTTCTGCTTTCAAACATGCAACAATCACACCTATCCTGGAGATCCCTTCCCTCAACCTGACCTCTACATCCAACTATTTTCCCATATCACTGCTCCTGTTTTCCTCCAAACTCAAACAGCATGTCCACACTGAACTTTCCTCCCACCTCTAATCTAACTCACTCTTTGACAATTTGCAATCTGTCTTTCATCCTCACAAGTCCACTGAAACTGCCCTAACCAAAATTACTAACAACTTACTGCCAAAGCTAACAGACAATCTATACTCCTAGATCGGTCCTCAGCCTTTGACACAGTTGACCACTCCCTCCTACTACAAACACTTGCTTTCCTTGGCATAAAAGGCATTGTCCTCGCCTATATACCGTATGTCCGACTACCTCTCTAACTACACATATAATGAGAATAATAATAATAATAAATAATAAAATGTATTCATTTATATAGTGCTATTAATTCCATAGTGCTTTACATACATTTGAAACACTGTCCCTATTGGGGCTCACAATCTAAACATCTACCAACTCTGGGCTTTGCTATCCAGGATCTTGGAGTCGCTATCAGCCATATTCTCCGCCTCACACTTTTTAAGGCTCAATGTGGACAAAATTGAACTCATCATATTTCCTCCATCTTAACGCAACTTCCCTACCTGATCTATCTGTTACAATAAATGAGCTGCTTCGGAATAACCATTGAGTCGGCCTTACCCTTCACCCCGCACATCCAAACACTTTCCACCTCTTGCTGCCTCCAACTCAAAATTATTTCCAGTACCCATCCTTCCCTCAACCCTGAATCTACAAAATACTAGTTCATGTCCTTATCTCTTCACTGGACAACTGCAATATCCTCCTTTGTGGTTTTCTTGCCAACACTCTCGCACCCCTCGAGTTCTCCTTAACGCTATAGCCAGACTAATCCACCTCTTTTCTCGCTACTCTTCTGCTACCCTTTGCAAATACCTTCACTGGCTCCCAATTCCCCAATGTATACAGTTGAAACTACTAAAATTGATTTGCAAAGCTGTCCATAATCTGTCTGTTCCACACATCATCTCTGAACTAATCTCCTGATATCTTCCCACATGCAGTCTCCAGTCCTCCCAAAACCTTCTCTCCTCAACACTTGTATGTTCCTCATCCAATCACTTTCTGAGTCTAGTCTATCCTCTGGAATTCTGTGCCCTAACACATCTGATATCTGCTACATTTGTAATTTTCAGGCGGAACTTTAAAACTCACCTCTTCAAGAAATCTTACAGCCTGCATTGACCCTACTGCCACCTCCACTCACCATCAGAGCTGCTGCAATACCCCAATATACTTTCCCTATTATCCTGCACACTAAGCCCGCAAAGGCAGTGCCCGCTCTCCTCTGTGCCAGTCGGTCATTATTACATTGTTTACTGTACTTTATATGTGTATTAGAAATAAGCCTGATACTATTGCATCGGGAGTGCGGTGAAATGAACATCTGTGTATGCTTAGTGGTGCTGACAGGAGCAATTGACATGTCACACCATTTGCGCTTTCCAACATATCTGTTCTATGTCATCCCTCCGCATTTGTGTATTGTATGCGTTGCGTCACTTGACCTCTTTTACCCCTGTGTACTGTAGCAGCTGATTGGTCGCCCGCCCGGCGGCGGGCGACCAATTACATCAGCTGCTAGCGGTATTGAAATCTGGCGCCAATACCGCTAGCAGCTGATTGGTCACGCGCTGCCAATCAGCTGAGCAGCGCGGTATTGGTGGGAGATTTAAAGACCGCTCAGCCGGGCAGCGCACGTCCAATCAACTGAGCAGCGGCGGCCAGCTTTAAATCTCCCGCCAATACCGCGCTGCTTAGCTGAGCAGCGCGCGGTATTGGCGGGAGATTTAAAGCTGGCAGCCGCTCATCTCCTGCCGCATGGTGGTCTCCCAGCGGAATAGCAGTGAGCGTTGGGCTACTGGGAGATCAGCGGCAGGTGCCGCTGATCTCCCGGCAGTATTGCAGCTGACACAGCCGAGAGATCAGCAGCGAGCGCCACAGATCTCCTGGCGGACTAGCAGTGACGTGTATGTCACTGGCGGAGGCGCAACTGACAGCGCCAGTGCTGCGATGCATTATGGGATAGGATTACATCATCCACTGGCAATTATGTATGTAGATTTTGTATGTAACCCCTTCTCATGTACAGCAGGATGGAATCTATAGTGCTCTAAAAATAAATAAATAATGATAATTATTAATATGGAGGTCATAGGGCAAAACAAGAAGTTCCTACAGCTCTGAATAAACAGGATAGAGGGATTATGTACACGGACATGCCACATCCTGCAGATAGCTCTACAACATCTAGGAGGTTGAAAGGGTGGAATTTAGGAAATTTTCTTTTGTCTTACACCAGACCACATAAAAGAGCATGGTAGACTATGCTAATCTCTGCATAGCTAAGCACTACAAATTATATAGATTACACGGTACACCTTTCTTCAGAAAGGCCATACGCCAGTATATACTGATTAGATCATACAAGAGCAGCACGGTAGCTCAGTGTTAGCGCTGAGGTCCTGGGTTCTAGTCCCACCAAGGACATCTGTAAGGAGTTTGTATGTTCTCCCTGTGTTTGTATGGGATTCCTCCAGGTTCTCTGGTTTCCTCCCACACTCTAAAGATATACTGATAAGATGTTTAGATTATGATCCCCGATGGGGACAGTGTTGCAAATGTATGTGAGGTGCTATGGAATTAATATAATTATACATTGTCCTTTATTGGAGCTTGCTACTATGTACTCCGAGACAAAAAAGGCCAGACAAGGGCTATAAATGATTGAGAAGCCATTGAGATTGAGAAACAGAAGGGTCATAATCTATGGTACATGCAGAAATAGCCTTCACATTGTACGAACATATCTTATCACAGGATTATAAAACAAAGGTACAAATGTAAAAAAATACGAAAAAAATAATAAATAAAAAATACATACTTTGGTGACAGTGACTACTTCAATTAAACTTCTGCTGCTAATAAAAATCAGACATAGTTATAGTAGAGATGAACAAACTACCATTACCCCAAAGGAGGTCAATAAAATGCTGATAATATCGGATGTTTATGGAGCCAGAGGAGTTCTGTATCCATGGGTATCAGCAGAATGACTCCCAATATCTAGGTGCCAGCTGTTATTTTATGTGCACTCTGGCTACCAGGCCCCTGGGTCTTGTCTAGTACACACCAGAAGAAGTCATAAAAACTATTCACTAAGCAACTACTTCATTAAACGCTTTATAAGCAGCTACAGAAAACCATCAAACTACAGTAACGAGGAATAAAAGGCTGTGTGAACAGACACTAAAAGCGATCTTTAATTATCCTGTCACCGGAGTGGCCTATTTATTTCGGGTTTTTGTTGTATAGCAAAACGCTGAATGGGAAAAGTCACAAAAGCGTCTCTGTGTTCGGAAACTGCTGTGAAAGCTGGTTTTCTTTGTAGGAAACATATCTTCATAATATAGGCACCGCAGGACGTACAGCGCCACCGTGCCGCACAAAACACGGGAGCAGTAAAGTAAGAACGCCGTGTGCGGCTCAGTCACTCTTCTTGGGAGCCGCCATTCTCCTGTTGTATATGTATAGTTTGTGATGCATCTTAGGGCCGTTTCACACGGGTTTTCCCTTTAAACCGGATGAAACCGTACTGGTATTACACCGGATCTGTATGCCAGTTCGTTAGAATGCCGGTATGATTTCTTCCAGCTGCATTTGGTATTGCCTGATCAGTTTGCATATTTTGGGTCCGGACCGAACACCTGAGTGTTCATCACAGACCCCGAACAGGGACTTAATGTGATTAAAGCATTATACTCACCTGTCTCACTGCTGTGATCACTGCCTGCTGAACAGCCAATCACAGACACCCAGTCTCTGTGACAGTGTCTGTAATTGGTTGTTGCGCCCCACCCATTGCGTTTGTGATTGGCTGCTGGCACAGTGAGTGGAAAACAACAGCCAATCACAATTGCTGTCACAAACAATGGGTGTCTGTTATTGGCTGTTCAGCAGCCAATACAGTGAATATTACACAAGGCTAATGAATGGGACCTGGAAGTGTCTGCAGCGGCGAGACAGGCGAGTATAATGCTTTAAGGCTGGCTTCACATTTACGTTCCCATCCACAGCGTTCTGCGAAGGGGAACTGCCATGTGAGCGCAGCCACCGCAAGTGCCTATGTTTATAATGGGGACGCACGGTGCTGCGCTTGACTGCGCATGACCGTGTGCTTCCATCCATTTGCCTGTGTGATTTGGATGCATGCACATGCTTGTGTACAAATCACACTCTCTCGTCCGCACCAGGGACGCGACATGTCGCGGACGACAATGTATGATTTGTACTCAAACATGCGCATGCGTACAAAACACAAAGGCAAATGAATGGGAGCGCACAGTCATGCGCAGTCAAGTGCAGCACCGCGCATCCCCATTATAAACATAGGCACCTGCGGTGGCTGCGCTCACGTGGCAGTTCCCGCAAATGTGAAGGCACCCTAATCCCGTTAAGTCACTGTTCAGAGTCCATACTGAACACTCAGGTGTTCGGTACACACCCTGAACTTTACGTGTGTGACGCTACTGCGCATGTTCAGTAGGCATACCGGGTCCAGTTTAATGGATCAGAAATGATCCGGTAAAACTGGATCTGGCAACCATTGACACACATTAAAGGGATCCTGTCACCCCGAAATCACCTCTAAACCTATTAAAACCTGTCCCTAGAGCATATTAACACTGTCCCTACACTCCTTTTAGCTCCTAAATGGCATTAGTCAAAGTGAATATAAACGTTTTATAAGTACCTGATTAGTCATGATAATGAGTGACTATGCTATTCATAGTCACTCATCAAGGCAGCCCCTCTTCTTCATATCACGCCTATTCAGGCGTGCTCGTCAGTCTATGTTCAAATTCGCGCCTCCCTGCGCGCCTCCCTCTCTCTCATAGCGTCCGGGCTTCACTGTAAGCTGTATGACGCGATTCGCGTCATTCCCGGCGCCGGATGACGTATTTGCAGCCGCGCCGCGCTGTCAGCTTCAAGTCCCGCACTGCGCATGCGCATGGGCATGCGCAGTGCGTATTTTGAAGCTGACAGCGCGGCGCGGCTGCAAATACGTCATCCGGCGCCGGGAATGACGCGAATCGCGTCATACAGCTTACAGTGAAGCCCGGACGCTATGAGAGAGAGGGGAGGCGCGCAGGGAGGCGCGAATTTGAACATAGACTGACGAGCACGCCTGAATAGGCGTGATATGAAGAAGAGGGGCTGCCTTGATGAGTGACTATGAATAGCATAGTCACTCATTATCATGACTAATCAGGTACTTATAAAACGTTTATATTCACTTTGACTAATGCCATTTAGGAGCTAAAAGGAGTGTAGGGACAGTGTTAATATGCTCTAGGGACAGGTTTTAATAGGTTTAGAGGTGATTTCGGGGTGACAGGATCCCTTTAAAATCATGCCGAAGTATGCTGGATCCAGTAAGAAGCGTTTTTTTTTTAACGAGAGCAAAAAAAGCCACGTTCCGTTTTTATGGGCTTAATAAAAAACAAAAAAAACTGTTTCAACTGGATCTAGCAGTAACCAAATGCAAACGCAAGTGCCAGGATGCCCATTAACAATCAATGGGCACAAACCGGATCAGGTGAAAGCGCCCTCACTCAGAGTAATCCACTTTCTTTCACTGCAGTCTACAAAACATGTATTATATTACTACCTGGAAGCAGTGAACAGAAATGCTGAATGTTACAGAAAAATCTTACTGGCTCTAATTTTACAAAATTAGGAGTAAATGGTCGCCCCAAAATATATTTGACCCCATTTATTAAATTGTTCATGTAGAACCCGGATGTCATAAGGATGGACAAAACGGACATACAAATGTAAAAAAACACGTAAAGTCACAGAATCCTCTCACTCAAAGATATCAATAGGATAAAGCAAAAAAGAAGAACGATGGCACAAGGGGGTCAAGGCACACTCAGGTATATTTTCTTAAAAGGACAGATCAACTTCTGGAACCTGCACCTGCCTCAAGAATGGGGACCGGATTAGCAGCACTTTGTAGGCTAACTGGGTCACACATGGGTGTTTTAATGTCTACTTTTGGGAGTACCAATAGATATGAATAGAGATAGCCATGCACAATGAAGGGAGATAAGTCCCATTCTTGATGTATCTCTGGATTATGGCATACCCTAATACTGCCTCTCATTATTCTGAACCTCTACACTCACTGAAATACTACTGCTGTCATGTCGTCCTCCTGATCTGTATACTACTGAATGGCAGCTTTCTGCCTATGCACAGTGTATTGTGTGTGGGGTTATAAAAAGCTCAGCAGATAAAGGGATGTTACCAAAACTGTCCAAAGTAACCCAGTAAGTGACAAATTGCTGGAATCAGGGTCTCTGCCCCTACATCATACTGCTGTCAGATCAGGCATCAAAAACCGGTTGACAGATTCCATTTTAAAAAAACTTTCAGTATCAATAAATCTTGTTTAATAAAATGAAGCCTATGTTATTTAGGTAGCACAGAGCCGTTTCTTAATTGATTCCTTAATAGATTTTTTTTTTCACACTAATTCAGTCTATAAAATTACAGCAAATACAAAGCAAAAACAGATGCAAAGTAATGCGGTGCTCGGGTTTACAAGACGTCTAACAATGTTGTATGGTGTCAATGTCTACAGCTTATTTCAAGACACTAAATAAGATTATCATTGATTGTTTGTGGCTATGATTATGGGTTGTTTTCACGCTTCATGTCGCTATACACAGCACTCTACTTGGCTATGACGGCAGTACCATAGACAATGAATAGAGCAGAGGGACACTTCATATAGTTTTTCAGTGAGTGCAGAGATTCAAGGCCCAGTCACACATAACGATATCGTTAGAGAGATCGTTGTAACTGTGATGTTGCAACGATCTCTCCAGCGATGTCGTTAAGTGTGAAATTTAGAAGAGATCAAGCCCCTGCTGTGAGGTCATTTTTTGATCATTGGTCTCCCGCTGCTCAGCACGCATCGCTGCATGTGACAGCGAGAAACCAGCGGTCAGTGACCTCACAGGGCTGGTAACCATAGTAAACACTGGGTATCCAGGCAGTGCGCGCTGCCTAGATACCCGGTGTTTACCATGGTTACCAGCGTCCTCCCTGCTTAGCGCTGCCTGTAAGGCAGCGCTAAGCAGGGAGTACGCTGATATCGCTTTCAGCGTTGTGGGAGGTGGCTCCCAGGTCCCTGATCACTGGGGAGATCTGCCTGTTTGACAGCTCCCCAGCGATCAGGTAACGACGCTCCAGCGATCCCGGCAGGTCGTTATCACTGTTGGGATCACTGGAGAGATCGTTATGTGTGACTGGGCCTTTAGAACAGTGACAGTGTACTGTTCAAATGATCCCGATATGTGGTGAAAGAGGTATTTTTCTTTATAGAAACATGGCTGATAGGTGGTGAAAGAGACATCACTCACCCCTGGTCTTGGACAGTACATCGGCACTGTTCTGAATCTCTGCACTCACTGAACATCTCTATAGGGGAATAAAAGAAAACTCCTGAAAAAGCATAAGTATGATTCAAATAAAATGGGAATGAATGGTGATATCAACTTGAAAAAAAAACTCATGAAAGAATAAAGTTACATTAAAACCACGCACACCATTGTTTTTCTTATGAAATTCCCAATACGTTTGATTTGTCACATGACCCTCTTCCCAATGAAAAAATAAAGTTGAATCCAAAATGGCCGACTTTAAAATGGCCACCACCCACTTGGAAAAGTTTTCCCCCTCCCATATAGTAATGTGCCACAAACAGTAAGTTGAGATCACCAACCATTCCCATTTTATTTAGGTGTACCCATACAGATGGCCCACCCTGTATATATATATAAAGCTGAGTGCATGTATGTATGTATTTATGTATGTATGTATGCACCAAGCCCCGTCCACTCCAGTTAGCCACACCCATTTCATAGCCCGCTTCCTCACAGAACCAGACAGCTTTCTACGGAGGGGAGGAGCAAGAGGCAGAACCAGACAACATTCTATGGATGGAGAGGAGCTAGAGGCAAAACCAGACAGCATTCTATGGAGGGGGACAAGCTAGAGGAAGAACCAGACAGCATTCTATGGAGGGGAGGAGCAAGAGCAGAACCAGACAACATTCTATGGAGGGGAGGAGCTAGAGGCAGAACCAGACAACATTCTATGGAGGGGGACAAGCTAGAGGAAGAACCAGACAGCATTCTATGGAGGGGAGGAGCAAGAGGCAGAACCAGACAACATTCTATGGAGGGGGAGGAGCTAGAGGCAGAACCAGACAACATTCTATGAAGGGGCAGGAGCTAGAGGCAGAACCAGACAACATTCTATGGAGGGGAGGAGCTAGAGGCAGAACCAGACAACATTCTATGGAGGGGAGGAGCTAGAGGCAGAACCAGACAGCATTCTATGGAGGGGGACAAGCTAGAGGAAGAACCAGACAGCATTCTATGGAGGGGAGGAGCAAGAGGCAGAACCAGACAACATTCTATGGAGGGGAGGAGCTAGAGGCAGAACCAGACAACATTCTATGGAGGGGGACAAGCTAGAGGAAGAACCAGACAGCATTCTATGGAGGGGAGGAGCAAGAGGCAGAACCAGACAACATTCTATGGAGGGGCAGGAGCTAGAGGAAGAACCAGACAACATTCTATGGAGGGGAGGAGCTAGAGGAAGAACCAGACAGCATTCTATGGAGGGGGAGGAGCTAGAGGCAGAACCAGACAACATTCTATGGAGGGAGAGGAGCTAGAGGCAGAACCAGACAACATTCTATGGAGGAGACAAGGTAGAGGCAGAACCAGACAACATTCTATGGAGGGGGAGGAGCTAGAGGCAGAACCAGACAACATTCTATGGAGGGGAGGAGCTAGAGGAAGAACCAGACAGCATTCTATGGAGGGGGGAGGAGCTAGAGGCAGAACCAGACAACATTCTATGGAGGGGACAAGGTAGAGGAAGAACCAGACAACATTCTACTGATCTACATTAACGGATCCATGTTAAGAAGTCCCATGTTAATTTTGTGGCGTTATTTCGCTGTGATTTTAACTCACCTCCCCACGCTCCCCTGGTGATCTCCAGCAATGTCTCCTCATACCGATGCTGCAGGACCTGTGGAGGACCCTGGACAGCAGCATGTGACCGAGCGACGGTACTTGGTCACATGGCAGGAGGCATGTTCTTAGAGGCAGGATCACTGTGACATCTGGGGAGGAGAGGACACCACGGCCGGTCACCGAGGGAGCAAGACGAGGTGAGTAAGCACAGGTGAAAAGTACAGCGGCGGTCACACACAGAACACTACGGTTTATTAGTATCCATTGGTAAACTTTTTGAACCAAAAACGGATCCTCACAAAACGCAGCAATAACGCTGTGTGTGCGAATGCAGCCTTATATAGCCACATAAGTTGAAAAAAAGCCCCAGTTCCATCGAGTGCAACCTTCCTCCACCAATCATCCAGCTGTCTTCCATTACTACCTCTTGTGGTTGGACTTTTCACAGTCTGACTGCTCTTACTGTAAAAAACCCTTTCCTATATCACTGCCAGAATCTCCTTCCTTCCACCAGCGGTGAGTGCCCGATGGTCCTTGGTGTGGTCATTTCACTTTATAGTGCCTCACGACTGGCATCATCCCATTGAGGTATGGACACTGCAGAAATGACTTTTGATTCTGTTTTTCGAATCTTCATCTTGGTTACTATATTCTAATCCAGTGATTTCACATTAATGTAGACTGACTGATATTCAACCATATTTATTTTGCACCAATATTCTGCATTACTTTGTATTACAGGTGACCAATTCCGCAGATTTCTTGTATCTAGTTACACAATGGACACTCTTCATACTATGACATTTTTTTTTACTAGCTTTCCTTTATTAGTAGCCCATTTTTTCACATTACTATTAAATTATATTGTATAAATTTGAGGATCTTTGCACTCCATCCACTATAGCCTCACTTCTGGTGATGCCCCCCGTTCTATATATGTGACCCATTTCTTAATGCACCCGGCTAGGGCTTATTTTGGAGAGATAAGGTATGTAGTAATAAAGTCCACTTCTAACACTGTTCCCCCATCAGTAAGCATTGTCCCCTATTCTGCTCTGTACTGACTGACGGGGGCTCCAGCCTCCAGCTACACCTGATCCATCCTGATTTTGGCTGTTCTCGTTCGGAGCTGCAGTCACAGGCGAAGAGACCGAGATTAAAATCAGTCAAGAAAGACTTTAGGTGTGAGCCGCTGACATCCATCATCTGTGCTGAGTGCTCTTCAGTAGCGGCCGTCAACAGCGCTGACAAGATGAGTTCCTGTAAAGTGTCTGATGAGAATACAGCGAGGAGGGGGGGGGGGGGCGCATCGCAATCTTACCTGCGTGATTTAAAAGGGTCTCAAGTTCTTCTTTAGCCACAACCATTCGGAGCTTGTCACTGCTGTCAATGACAAAAATAATAGCCTGGCCTTCTCTGCAACATGGAAAGACAGGAAACAAGATTTATAGTCAAGGAGAGAACTCATGGCAGGAGCAGGACAAGCGGGTCTGACTACTATCACTCCCATTATCCTTCTTACCCCAAAGTATTAATTCATCATTACCTCTACATTACTAGATTAAACTATGGCCGTTCACCCTGCAGCACACAAGTGGTGAACCCTTTATTGACCCCCAACATGCTACATGTCCAACTACATGTGTTCCAGATAGCAATAGCACAATAGATATCAATACGACTTGTCAGTAAAGGGCTTTTCCCACGAACAAAGTTAATTTTAATGAATACATCTTGGAAAATAATAATGTTCCTGCGCTGAGATAATTTTATATATGTGTCCCTTGCTATGTTCTGTGTAATGGATGTGTCTGACCGTACAGGGACATGGTCTGATCATACCACATCTCCTGTGCTGAGATAAGCTTATATATGTGTCCCTGCTATGTACGTGTAATGGAGGTGTCTGACCATACAGGGACATGGTCTGATCATGCCATATTTCCTGGGCAGAGGAGGACAAAACAGAGTATACAGACATTACAGCAAGTGATCGCACCTGATTATTTTCAGGTAAAACATTTTTTTAAAAAACAGGCTGGGAAATGTTTTACTTCACAAAAAGAATCATCTGTGATTCCGTGCTGTAATGTCTACATATTCTGTTTTCCATCCTCCCCTACCCAGGAGATCTGGCATGATCAGACCATGTCCCTGTATGATCAGACACATTCATTACACAGTACATAGCAGGGACACATATATAAGATATCTCAGCACAGGAGATGTCGTATGATCAGACCATGTCCCTGTACGGTCTGTGAGACAGTGCGGGGGATCATATGCGAGGGGCGCTATGTCTCCCTCAGAATGCGCACTGTCACATATTAAACCCGGTATATGGTGTGAGAGAAAGGGACGTCCACTCCCTCCGCTCCGGGTCTTGCAGGCCCCCGGAAGGAGACACGGAGTTAAAAGCCTGGTTAGGAGGCAGGGCAGGGTTCCCTGTGGACAGCTTTTTGCCTCAGCAGAAGCAGCAGCAGATATAGACTGGAGAGGTCAAGAGTTCCAGGGGGCTGTGTGCTATAATAACACGGTCTAGCCTGGGAGGGCTGGGAGCTCGGGGCGACCTATAACGGAAAGCTCATGACCTGAAGGAACCGGGTTACTTTATGTGTGGACTGTATCCTGTGTGGCCGGCTGCGACCCGGATTCCGGCAGCTTGTGCCATCGCTGTGTGTATCAGCAATAAATCGGGTACTGTTTGAACTATTACCGGGCTCAACGTTTTTCCTGACTTGCAATCCCGCCGCTGCCCCACAGGTCAGACACATCCATTACACAGTACATAGCAGGGACACATATACAAGATTATCTCAGCATAGGATATGTGGTATGATCAGACCATGTCCCTGTATGATCAGACACCTCCATTACACAGTACATAGCAGGGACACACATATAAGATTATCTCAGCACAGGGACTTTTTTCTTTAAAACATCCAATTGTGGAAACTGTTATTCCAAGATCTATTGATTAAAAGAAACGTGTCATGTCCTTTGCTTGTAAGCTGACCCCAATGTTAGATTTTAAAAAATCCTGTATTTGTCATAAAAAAGCACTTTAGGTACTTATAGGTTTGCATTAGGCACCTGCATAAGCAGTCATCAGGTTGGATACTTCAACTGGAATGAGTCACGTTAATCCACTTCTGTCATGCAGTTTTTAAAAGTAGTAGTGCCCCCATGCTATGTAATATATTGACATGAAACACTGACTGAAGCCAGGTATGTGTGTGTGCAGTAACCCCCCCTATGACTGAAGCCAGGTATGTGTGTGGAGTCACCTCCCCGATGAATGAAGCCAGGTATGCGTGCAGTCACCTCCCCTATGACTGAAGTCAGGTGTGTACAGTCACCTCCCCTATGACTGAAGCCAGGTGTGTGTGTGCAGTCACCTCCCCTATGACTGAAGCCAGGTGTGTGTGTGCAGTCACCTCCCCTATGACTGAAGCCAGGTGTGTGTGTGCAGTCACCTCCCCTATGACTGAAGCCAGGTGTGTGTGTGCAGTCACCTCCCCTATGACTGAAGCCAGGTGTGTGTGTGCAGTCACCTCCCCTATGACTGAAGCCAGGTATGTGTGTGCAGTCACCTCTCCTATGACTGAAGCCAGGTATGTGTGTGGAGTCACCTCGCCTATGACTGAAGCCAGGTGTGTGTGTGCAGTCACCTGCCCTATGACTGAAGCCAGGTGTGTGTGTGTGTGTGTGCAGTCACCTCCCCTATGACTGAACCCAGGTATGTGTGTGGAGTCACCTCGCCTATGACTGAAGCCAGGTGTGTGTGTGGAGTCACCTCCCTATGACTGAAGCCAGGTGTGTGTGTGCAGTCACCTCCCCTATGACTGAAGCCAGGTATGTGTGAGCAGTCACCTCCCTATGACTGAAGCCAGGTATGTGTGAGCAGTCACCTCCCCTATGACTGGAGCCAGGTATGTGTGAATAGTCACCTCCCCCATGACTGAAGCCAGGTATGTGTGAGCAGTCACCTCCCCCATGACTGAAGCCAGGTATGTGTGAGCAGTCACCTCCCTATGACTGAAGCCAGGTATGTGTGAGCAGTCACCTCCCTTATGACTGAAGCCAGGTATGTGTGAGCAGTCACCTCCCTATGACTGAAGCCAGGTATGTGTGTGCAGTCACCTCGCCTATGAATGAAGCCAGGTATGTGTGAGAAGTCACCTCCCCTATGACTGAAGCTAGGTATGTGTGAGCAGGCACCTGCCCTATGACTGAAGCCAGGTATGTGTGAGCAGGCACCTCCCCTATGACTGAAGCCAGGTATGTGTGAGCAGTCACCTCCCCTATGACTGAAGCCAGGTATGTGTGTGGAATCACCTCGCCTATGAATGAAGCCAAGTATGTGTGAGCAGTCACCTCACCTATGAATGAAGCCAGGTATGTGTGTGCAGTCACCTCCCTATGACTGAAGCCACGTATGTGTGTGCAGTCACCTCGCCTATGAATGAAGCCAGGTATGTGTGAGCAGTCACCTCCCCTATGACTAAAGCCAGGTATGTGTGTGGAGTCACCTCGCCTATGAATGAAGCCAGGTATGTTGTGAGCAGTCACCTTCCCTATGACTGAAGCCAGGTATGTGTGAGCAGTCCCATCGGCATGAAAAAAAGAGAATTTTGTTTACGTACCGTAAATTCTTTTTTCTTTAGTCATCAATGGGAGACCCAGACAATGGGGTTTAGGGCTCTGCCCTCCGGAGGTCACACTAGGTACTACAAGTTTGTAGACACCGCCTCCTCCGCTTATAAACCCCCACCGTAGGAGACATCCTCAGTTTAGTCCATAAGCTGCGAGGAGAAATTAAACCACACCCGAAACATCGGGAAGAATGCCGTGCACAGACGGTTCAACAACCCGGCAAACACTGTCTCAACAGAGAACAGAACCAGTGCAAAATATGCAACGGAACAACTGGGTGGGTGCTGGGTCTCCCATTGATGACTAAAGAAAAAAGAATTTACGGTACGTAAACAAAATTCTCTTTTTTCTGGTCGTCATAATGGGAGACCCAGACAATGGGGATGTCCTAAAGCAATACCCCAGGGCGGGAAGAGTTCCTCAACAAGACGGATAACACATGGTTCCCTCTAAAGGTGGGCAACCGCCGCCTGGAGAACCCGCCTGCCCAAACTCGCATCCGCAGAGGCATGGGCATGCACCATATAGTGCTTAGAGAAAGTGTGCAGGCTGGACCAAGTGGCCGCCTGACACACCTGTAGAGCAGAAGCTCGATGTCGCAAGGCCCAGGAGGCACCTACAGCTCTCGTAGAGTGTGCCTTCAAACCCACCGGGAGAGGCAAACCAGAAGACCGGTACGCCTCCTGAATGGGAGCCTTGATCCATCTGGCCAAGGTCGACTTCGAAGCCGCGGCCCCCTTACAGCGACCCATCGTGAGGACAAATAAGGAATCCGAACTCCTAAAGGAGGCGGTCCTGGACACATAAATGCGTACAGCTCTCACGAGATCCAGAGTATGGAGGTCGCGCTCAACCTGATGAACGGGAGCGGGGCAAAATGATGGAAGAACAATCTCCTGGTTTAGGTGAAACGTTGAAACCACCTTCGGCAGAAATTCAGGCCGTGGGCGCAACACCACCTTGTCTTGGTGAACCACCAGAAAGGGAGACTTGCACGAAAGTGCAGCCAATTCTGAGACCCGTCTCAGAGACGTAATCGCCACCAGAAAGACCACCTTCTGGGACAGACGAGAGAGAGAGACGTCTCTCAGTGGCTCAAACGGCGGTTTCTGCAGTGCCGCCAGGACCATGTTTAGGTCCCAAGGGTCCAGAGGTCGTCTATAGGGCGGGACCACCCGAGACACCCCCTGCAGAAATTGACGTACCTTCGGGAGGAGCGCCAAGCGCCTGTCAAACAACACTGAAAGTGCTGATACTTGACCTTTCAGAGAGCCAAGGGATAATCCCAACTCCAACCCCGACTGTAGGAAGGCCAACAATGTCGGGATAGACAAAGGCCACGGAGAGCGGCCACCAGAGGCACACCAGGTAAAAAAGATTTTCCACGTTCTGTGGTATATCTTCCTGGAAACAGGTTTCCTTGCCCGATTCATAGTGGCAACCACTGTAGGAGAGAAACCTCTGGATGTCAGCAGCCAGGCCTCAAGAGCCATGCAGTCAATCTGAGGGCCCTGGAATTGAGGTGGAAGAATGGGCCTTGCGCGAGTAGATCTGCGCGTTCTGGAAGAGCCCACCTGTGTCCGCCTGACAGTTGCCACAGGTCCGGGTACCAAGACCTCCTGGGCCAATCTGGAGCCACTAGAATGGCCACTCTGCATTCTGTCCTGATCTTCCACAGGACCCTGGGAATCAGAGCCAAGAGGCGGAAACACATATGGCAGCTGAAAGCTGGACCAGCTCAGGATCAGGGCGTCCGCCCCCAGAGACTGGGGATCCCAAGATCTCGCCATGTATTGGGGCACCTGATGATTCAGCCGTGAGGCCATCAGATCCACGTCCGGAGTGCCCCACCTGCCGCAGATGTCCCTGAAGACGTCTGGATGTAGGGACCACTCTCCGGCGTCCATCCCCTGTCGGCTCAGATAGTCGGCCTCCCAGTTCTCGACCCCTGGGATGTGAACTGCGGAGATCAGGCAGCCGTTTTCCTCCACCCAGAGTAGAATGCGGTGGACTTCGGCGAGGGCCTGAGCACTTCTGGTCCCTCCCTGATGATTTATATAGGCGACGGCCGTCGCATTGTCGGACTGTACCCGAATGGGCTGTCCTGACAGGAATTTCTGAAACGCCAGTAGCGCCAGATAGACCGCCTTGATCTCCAGCACGTTGATCTGCAACGCCGACTCCGACTGAGTCCAGAGGCCTTGAGCCCTGTGGTGCAAGAACACCGCCCCCCAGCCCTTCAGACTGGCGTCGGTGGTCACCACTAACCATGACGGTTTTAGGAAGGACCGGCCCCGTGACAGGTGATGTGGCTGGAGCCACCACTGTAGAGAGTCCCTGGTTGGTTGTGACAGTGTCACCAGCCGATTCAGAGAGATCGTCCTCTTGTCCCATCTGCGAAGAATCTCCAGCTGGAGAGGACGGAGGCGAAACTGTGCGAACGGCACGCGCCTCTATCGCCGCTACCATGCGACCCACCAGTCTCATCAATACCCGTAGGGATGACTGTGGAGACAGGAGGACATTCTGCACTCCTGATTGGATCGCAAGCTGCTTGGCTTGAGGTAGGGACACCAGGGCCGAGTCCGTGTGGAAGTCCATGCCCAGATATGTCAATGACTGGGTCGGAACCAGGGTCGACTTTTGAATGTTGATAAGCCACCCGAACCGTTCCAGGGACTTCATGGTCACCTCCAGGCTCACCTGACAAAGGTCTTCCGATGGCGCCCTGACCAACAGGTCGTCCAAATAGGGTATGACGGCGTGACCCTGCGCATGCAGGAGAGCCATCATGGAGGCCATCACCTTTGTGAACACCCGTGGTGCTGAGGCTAGCCCGAATGGCAGTGCCACAAATTGGAAGTGCTCTTCCCCCACTGCGAATCTCAACCAGCGCTGATGAGCTGGTGCAATGGGGACGTGAAGGTAAGCGTCCCTGATATCGATGGACGCTAGGAAGTCTCCCTGTGACACAGCCGCGATCACTGAGCGCAGGGATTCCATGCGGAACTTCCGAACCAACACGTGACGGTTGAACAACTTGAGGTCCAACACCGGGCGAAAAGAGCCGTCCTTCTTTGGGACAATAAAGAGGTTGGAGTAAAAACCCCTGAACCTCTCTTCCGTGGGCACAGGGACCACCACTCCGTCTCTGCGGAGTCCCTCCAACACCAGGTGAAAAGCCTGAGCCTTTTCTGGAGATGGAACCGACCGATGGAATCGGGGTATTGGTTGTGACGTCAGCTCTATCCTGTAACCTCTTGAGACTACGTCTCGAACCCACTGATCTTGAATGTGAAGAAGCCACTTGTCCTGAAAGCGGGACAGGCGGGCCCCCCACCTGTGGGGAGGCAGGATGAGAGAGCGAGTCATGTCGAGGAGGGCTTGGGGGTGGCAGCCGCTGCCCCCGCCGGCTTCTTCTGACGACTCTTGGAACGCCACTGAGTAGCAGGCTTGCCCCCTCGGTCTGAGCGAGTGGACGCCGTTGATGACTGTGAACCGGAGCGAAAGGACCACTGCTTAGGGTTCCTTTTCACGGTGTACCGTGGCTTAGGCTTATTCTGCGGGATCTTAGACTCAGCAGAATCCTTTATCAATTTGTCCAGTTCGGTGCCAAAAAGCCTGTCACCAGCGAACGGAAGATTTTGTAAAATCTTTTTAGATGTGGCATCTGAGTCCCAAAGACGCAGCCACAACAGCCTGCGGATCGCAATTGCATTGGCCGAGGCCACAGCAGAGCGAGTGGCAGTTTCCAAAGATGCCGTCCTGGCATAGTCCGCATAGGCCCTTGCTCTCTCAGTGAGAGCCAGGACCTCTGGACTGGACCTAGCTAGATCAGTGATACCATCCAAACAGATAGTAATCGCTTGTAGGGTCCAGACCGCGGCAAAATTAGGGGCAAACGAAGACCCCACAGCCTCATAGGAAGACTTGGCGAGTTGCTCGACCTGTCTATCAGTAGCATCCTTCAACGAGGAGCTATCAGAGGCAGAAAACAAGGAGCGTGCAGCAATCCTAGTCATGGAAGCATCCACCTTGGGAGACTGCGACCATTCCTGGAGCGCCTCCTGGGGAAAGGGAAAGCGATTGTCCTTAGTTTTACGGACATAACGCCGCCCAGGATGCAACCTGGGAGCTTTAATCACCCTTCCGAAATTAGTGTGGTCCATGAAGGAGCCACTTGGTCTAGCCTCTGGCCGCAGCCATTGGTATATCTCCTTGGGGTGTACAGTCACCTCCTCAGGAGGAGTGACAAGACGCAATGTCTCATTGATGGAGGACACCAGATCCTCCACCCCATCTGGAGGTTCAGACATAGACCCAAGAGTAGAACCCCCATCATCTTCCTCACCATCAGAGGAACGCTCCTCCTCAGAGAGAGTCTGGAGCTCAGGAGAAGCCTCACGGGCTCGCTTAGGGGGTCTTACAGCAGAAGTAAGAGACACCCGGGGGTAACTAGGAGGAGTAGCTGGGTTCTCCAGTCTCCTATGCAGTGCCTCCAGGGTTTGCGACATGGAGGACATCTGGGACAGCAGAGATTCATTGATCTTATTCTGCGTTTCCCATGGCCCTGGGATCACCTGAACCTCAGGGTATAATCCCGGATTTGCAGACTCAATAGTAGCAGACCGGGCCTCTGGGCGTCCGCAGTTATTGCAGGACCCCTCCACCAGTGTCCCGTTGCATGTAACACAGGCAATGGAGACCACCGCCGCCTTAGCAGCATGCTTCCCAACTGAGGACATCTCCACAGTGAGGGGAATATAAGCCAAAGTTCACAAACAAACCGGGAATCCCGGTGGCTTACCGACCGCAGTAAAGCGGTAGGAGGAAGCGGTGTGTGTGTGTGACCTCCGCGAGTTCCGGTCTCCCTTGCAAGTGCAGACACGCGCTGCAGCCAGATCCCAGCCGGGAAGTGAGGGAGAAGATGGCCGCCGACAGTGAAGATGTGGGCGGAGCCAGGAACACGCGGGAAGAACACACAACACGCCCAGCGGTGATGTCACCATAAGGGCTGCCTCCTCCTCCTCCAGACTGCCTCAGCAATGGAGGTGCCGGAGCCCGCAGCGCGGGAAAAGAGTGTGAATATCACCACACACACTCTCAGACTGCATGTACACATAAAAACACCCGCAGTCTACAGCCTCAGCCCCTGTGAAACACAGGGCGGTCAGCCAGGGAGACCCCAGCACAGGGTCACCGCCAGAACCGCGGACCCGAGGGTAACCGCGCGGTCTGAGTGTCATGACACCACAGTGACAGACACTACCCCCAGGCACACAGGAGACACACCAGGTGCCTCAGTGCCGGTCCGGTCTGTAAGCACCTTTAGGGAGGCCTCGGACGGGGGTACAGCACCAGTCCGGAGTGTAAGCACCATTTAGGGAGGCCTCGGACTGGGCTGGCTCCGTCCGGTCTGTAAGCACCATTTAGGGAGGCCTCGGACGGAGCGGAGCTGTGCAAGGCTCCAGGCTCCCCCTTACCAGAGCCTCCATGGAGGGATGGAAAGGAAAGGAGCGCGACAGCGTACCGGGAGAACACTGAAGTGTCCAGGCTAAAAGCCCTCCGGTACCTCCACCAGCGTGTTCCGCAGAGGGGTGAGCGGGGAGGCTGTCGGGGGTCCCGAGCGGGACCATTTTACCTTGTCTTCATACGCCATCACGTAAGCTGTGAGAATGCAGTGAAGTGCAAGCAAAGCGTGATCCTCGAGCACACTAAGTTTAAAACTGAGGATGTCTCCTACGGTGGGGGTTTATAAGCGGAGGAGGCGGTGTCTACAAACTTGTAGTACCTAGTGTGACCTCCGGAGGGCAGAGCCCTAAACCCCATTGTCTGGGTCTCCCATTATGACGACCAGAAAAAATCTTTTTTTAAGATAACATGACAAATTTTGTTTTTAGAAAACCACGTTAGTGATACATTGCATCATTTAAAACACGTTGAGGGTGGTTTAAGATCACAAAAGGATATGACAGGTTCCCTTTAAGAATGGACTTTTGTGGAAAACCCCTTTGAATCCTGTAAGGACCTTGTATTTGAAGGGGTCCAAGATTCGAAAAACATGGCTGCTTTCTTCAAAAACACAGCATCCCCCGATCACAAAAGTGTGCTGTGCTGCAATGTGGCCCCATTTACTTCAATGAAACATAGCTACAACACCAGGCACGGCCCATGGGCACAGGAAGGCCAGTTTAGGAAGAGATGCAGCAATATTCATCTAGCCCTGGACAATCTGATTGTAGAAATGTGTCACTGTTAGTGACAGAGGCATTACCTGATCAGTAAGGGAAGGTATATCAAAGGAAAAGCTATAAAGTACCACTCACTGGGGATCCGACCTCTGGGCCCCTGGCCAATCTGGAGCGATGTATCCCGTCCACAGATTTCAGGGCAGGGTTCATGGTCGCCAACTACAGGACGGCTCTATTCACACAGCCAAGGTCTACTGTACAAATGGCTGGCAGCACTACGGGATTGGTAGGGGGCCCAAAATGTGGGTCCTGAGGGATGGCATATCCTAGTCAGTGCCCATTTATCATTATGCCTATACTCCTGAACCTTTGTAACATACACAGGTATGGTAGAGGAGGGCAGTTGCTAACTGTATGAATGACAGAACTGACAAGTATACCATATCAGACTGAAAACAAGGACAAGATAACCAAGTATTGTCAGAATCATGTATACCAGTCTACTAGTTGTGATACATTCTATCATTTACCCTTCCTACAATGTCTACAGTAATTATTCCACTTTTTCCCTCAAGTCAGGCCAATTTCACAACTGTTTTTTGAATCCAGCGAAAACCTGCAATCCCTGCAATTGTAAAACCTGATGCAACAGGATGCCCCTGTCCCGGCATTATAACTGATCCGGCTGATGGATCCAGCGTAATGCCAGGGACAGACCATCCAGTTGTGTACATTGTTTTGATGGATCTGGTGAAAAATTACATGCCCCTAGCGGATGTGTCATATCAAACTGGCTTCTGGGCATGCTCAGTCAAAAAACCCCGTAGAGCACCATTTTAGGCTGCATTTCCCGGATCCGCTTTTTTTTTTTTTTTTTTTTTTTTTAAACTTGAACTGCGTTTTTTTTTGCTTCTGCTAAAAACCGTTCTCTAACGGATCAGTCTGGAACTTCATGCCCCCGCATTTTCCTGCATCCCCATTGAAAGTCAATGAATGGGGAAGGAACGTCATGCGGTTGCATACAGTCTCAGCCGGATTCGCCCAGATAAAAAAAACAACGGTAGTGTGAATCTAGCCTTAGGGGCCTTTCACACTAGCGTTTGTCCGGATCCGGACAGAAAACCGCATCTGCCGCCTGCACTTGCGGCACACTTGCGGCAACCCCTATGCATCCTCTATGGGGCTTGTAGCAAGTTTGGTATTGCCACAATCCGGCACTTGCGGCTGCGAAAAATAGACGGTCAGCTACGTGTTTTTTCGTGGCCGCAACTGCCGCAAGTGCTGTATCGCGGCAATACCGAACTCGCCACAAGCCCCATAGAGGATGCAGAGGGCTTGCCGCAAGCGTATCGCAAGTGCAGCCCTTAGGTGGCAAATGCGGTTTTCTATCCGGATCTGCCGTATCCGGACAGAAACGCTAGTGTGAAGGGGGACTTACTGTTCCATGCCCAAAATGCCTTATTGGTAGCCGTAAAGCTGCATTTTAGAATTAAGCGATTTTCCCACAATCCCGGCTTTGTGAGCAGTCACAGATTCGGCACTGGATCTTGTGGATAGGCAATAATGTCCATTGTGAGATCCCCCCTCATTTATCCCTGCCATCAGACCACTGGCTTTTTTGCACAAATACTCTGTAAAATGAATAGAGCTCAGAATGATGTCGATTTTCTAGTTTTTTACTATTGTTTCATACTGTGACATTTATGACTAAAGTAAAGCAAATCAGAGGAAATATTTTAACCTTCAGATCCAAAAGATCTAGGGAGACGGCTTTATGATTTCTGAGACAGTTCCCGTCACAGAGATACAGCGGAGGAGAAGCTCGGCCTTTTCAGACCTTTATAGATAGAGGTGATAGATGTAAATCACTCTCTTACACTGGGATGGATTGGATTTTGACACTTATGTAGATAGTGATGGTGATGTGAGAAGTTCGAACCCTCGTCTGGGCGTCACAGAAGGTGGAAGGCTTCACAGCGGAAGGAAGAGAAAGTACGGTAAGGCAGAGCTGGTAATAAAAGCCTTTATAGAAATAATATGTAACTCACAGAAAGTCATTCATTTCTGAATCTAGAGAAAAATGGAATTTGGCTATGAACAATAAACACGTGGTAGTCAGTTGGTACATGTGGGCGAGCGGGATGCTCCTACTAGAACATAGAGAACACGATTTGGGCTATGATTAGAGTTTGTGTGAATCAATTTGCAGGACCTGGTCCAGTGGCCCGATCAGTGATCTGTAGCCATCAGATGATGTCCTGAGAGCTGCCTTCTAACTCCTGGCATCCATGGCTTTCTTTTAAGTATGTGTGATGTTACAGCAGGCCAGCTAATCAAAAGAAGAGCCGCGGACACCAGGAGTGATGCTGCAGCAGGCCAGCTAATCAAACAGAAGGGCCGTGGATGCCAGGAGTGATGCTGCAGCAGGCCAGCTAATCAAAAGAAGGGCCGTGGACGCCAGGAGTGATGTTGCAGCAGGCCAGCTAATCAAAAGAAAGGCCGCGGACGCCAGGAGTGATGCTGCAGCAGGCCAGTGAATCAAAAGAAGGGCCGCGGACACCAGGAGTGATGCTGCAGCAGGCCAGCTAATCAAAAGAAGGGCCGCGGACGCCAGGAGTGATGTTGCAGCAGGCCAGCTAATCAAAAGAAAGGCCGCGGACGCCAGGAGTGATGCTGCAGCAGGCCAGTGAATCAAAAGAAGGGCCGCGGACACCAGGAGTGATGCTGCTGCAGGCCAGCTAATCAAAAGAAGGCTGCGGACGCCAGAGTGATGCTGCAGCAGGCCAGTAATCAAAAGAATGGGCCGTGGACATCGGGAGTGATGCTGCAGCAGGCCACTGAATCAAGTAAGGTCGCGGACGCCAGGAGTGATGCTGCAGCAGGCCAGCGAATCAAAGAAGAGCAGCGGACGCCAGGAGTGATGTTTGCAGCAGGCCAGCGATCAAAAGAAAGGCCACGGACGCCAGGAGTGATGTTGCAGCAGGCCAGCTAATCAAAGAAGGGCCGCGCACATTGGAGTGATGTTGCAGCAGGCCAGCGAATCAAAAGAAGGGCCGCGCACATCGGGAGTGATGCTTCAGCAGGCCAGCGAATCAAAAGAAGAGCAGCGGATGCCAGGAGTAATGTTGCAGCAGGCCAGCTAATCAAAAGAAGGGCCGCGCACATTGGGAGTGATGTTGCAGCAGGCCAGCGAATCAAAAGAAGAGCTGCGAATGCCAGGAGTGATGCTGCAGAAGGCCAGCTAATGAAAAGAAGAGCAAGCGGTGCCAGGTAGGGGGTGATGTTGCAGAAGAAGTAAACAAGAAGAAGGGTCAACTGACTTATCGTGATATTCGTGCAGAAGAAGTAAAAGCTTCCGTAAAAACTTGGGTAATCAAATGACTATTATATATTCAGAAAATTCAGATGAACGAACAAAATGTTTATAGTAAAAAACTCATTGGCAGTAAGATCTGCACGGCATCTACATGTTTGGTCAAAAATGTACACATTGTAACGTGATTAGCCCTGTGCATGTCTATATGTCTCATGGCTGATTGAGGGATCTACCACGTTTGGCTCAAAACAATATTGTAAGTAACAATGTTCAATGTGAAAACAAAGGGAAGGTTGGATTGTATAAGAAGCGACATGCTCATTCTTTAGGTTACTTCTGCTAGAATGATGCCCTCTCTTAAAATAAAAGTCGCTTTAGGTAAATTAGTAAAAGTTGCTGACAAGTAGTGAGGCCTCTTGCCAGGAACGGATTACAGTGTGCTTACAGATCGGTGACTAATCTTGCTCCCTGCATTGTCCCAATAACTATAAGCGAGCAGCTGCAGGGAGAATATAACTTTATTTTCTCCCTGTAACTGGGCTTCCAGTAAGCCAGGCACACAGGGTATAAACACTAGTCACCTGCAGATTACCCCTTATAGGGGATAGGTTCCCTTTATCACAATCACCACCACTATGGCAGCTTACAATGCATAGAAGTTTCAATTATTTTTTTTATAATTAATTATTTGACATTTGTACTTTCAAAGCAATTCTCAACCTCACTTACTTGTAATAGTGCTCCCAGAGGTTCCTATATCTCCCTTGTCCGGACATGTCAAAAACTGTGAATGACAAACTAGAGAAAAATAGAACATGGAGTCAGTATACCATATATATTGTCAGTAGTCACTGTCTGATCATACACACAGTACATAAAACATCACTTCATTATTGCCATTATTGTTATTGTGATACCACAACCGGCTCATGAACAAACCACTGATTTAGATCATTAGCTGGGTCCAGGGATTCAGAGCAGCCATAATAGCCAGGACGGGGAAGGCATCAACTCATTCCCTGCAGTGATATTGTATATGGTTACAGGGGGGGGGGGGGGGGGTCATAAATACTTTCATGTGATCCTGTACAAATAGAGCACCAGTTACTGTACATTATTAAAGTTGCTGCAGGGGAACGCCTGCACCCCATCAATGTACAGGACTGGTGATGGTCTATTCTGTGCCGGTATGTTCTTTTGCATCTCTGATCACTTGCATTACGGAACTTGAATAATATAAAAATAGCATAGAAAAATCAACATGCTTCTCACTTTTCAGTTACATTTTTCTGCATACACACGCGGTCAAAATTGTTGGTGCTCCTCGTTTAATGAAACAAAACCCCACAATGGTCACAGAAATTACTTAAATCTAACAAAAGTAATAATAAATAAAAAATCTATGAAAATGAACAAATAAAAGTCAGACATTGCTTTTCAGCCCTGCTTCTACAGGATTTTTAAAAAAAACTAAACTTAAACTCATGAAATCGGCCTGGACAGAAATGATGGTACCCCTGAAAATAATGTGACAAAAGGGACGTCTTAAATCAAGGTGTGTCCACTAATTAGCATCACAGGTGTCTACAATCTTGTAACCAATCATTGGGCCTGTATATAGGGCTACAGATACTCACTGTGCTGTTTGGTGACATGGTGTGTACCACACTCAACATGGACTAGAGGAAGTGAAGGAAAGAGTAATCTAAGGAGATTAGAAAGAAAATTATAGACAAGCATGTTAAAGGTAAGGGCTATAAGACCATCTCCAAGCAGCTAGATGTTCCTGTGACTACAGTTGCACATATTATTCAGAAATTTAAGATCCATGAGACTGTAGCCAACCTCCCTGGATATTTCCGCAGGAGGAAAATTGATCACAAATTAAAGAGACGGATAATATGAATGGTAACAAAAGAGTCCAGAAAAACATTTAAAGAGATTAAAGGTAAATTTCAAGCTGAAGGAACATCAGTGTCAGATCACACCATCTATCGCTATTTGAGGCAAAGTGGACTTCATGGGAGATGACCAAGGAGGACATCATTGTTGAAAAAAAAAGTATAAGAAAAACAGACTGCAATTTGCCAAACTACATGTTGACAAGCCACAAAGCTTCTGGGAGAATGCCCTATGGACAGATGAGACAAAGGCACATCATCTCTGTTCACAGGTCTGAAGCATATCAAGAAAAGAACACTGCCCCTACTGTGAAACATGGAGGAGGTTTTGTTATGTTGTGGGGCTGCTTTGCTGCATCTGGCACGGACTGTCATGAATCTGTGCAGGGTACAATGAAATCTCAAACTATCAAGGTATTCTAGAGAGAAATATGCTACCCAATGTCTCAGCCCAGGTCATGGGTCTTGTAACAGGATAATGGCCCAAAACACAGTTAAAAACACCCAAGAGTGGCTAAGGCCAGCTTCACACCACGATTTTCAGCTGTCAGGTTGTGTCCGGTGTTTTGCAGGATGCACCGGACGAGCATAACCATAGGGCAAATTTGCCTCTCGGTCCTGCTTTTTGCTGGCTTATGCCGCTGTCCAGTGGTGAAGATTCAGTAATGCGAGTGCAGGGGAGCTGGCTGTGGTGCTGAAATTTCAGCCATGGAGCTCTGTCCATTGTGCTGAATGAGCGCGGAAGCTTTTAACAGCCGCCGCTCTTCAGTACCATTATTCCGGGAACCAGTCCGATTTTTTGTCGGATCCAGCACCCATAGACTCCCATGGTATGGGCGCCAGATCCGGGAGGATTTGGTTTTGTTGGATTTTTGCATCGGACACAAAAAATGCTGCAGATTCCAATTTTGTGTCCGATGCAAAAATGGGACAAAGCCGGATCCTACTGGAAAAGCACCAAACCGGAGGCCAAATAAGGCCAATCCGGCACCAACGGGGTAAATGGGCGACAAATTTGGATCTGGGTCTGTCCAGTTCACACCGGACACAATAAAACATGGAGTGAAGCCGTCCCAAGAGGAAAACATTGGACTATTCTGAAGTGACCTTCTACGAGCCCTGACCTAAATCCTATTTGTCATATTTGAAAAGAGCTGAAACATGCCGTCTGGAAAAGGCGACCTTCAGACACCAGACAACTGGAGCAGACTGCTCGAGGAGTCGCCAAAATACCTGACGAGAGGTGCAGAAGTCTCATTGACAGTTACAGGAACCGTTTGATTGCAGTGATTGCCTCAACAGGTTGTGCATCAAAATATTAACTGAAGGGACCATCATTACTGTGCTGGCCGATTTCAGGAGTTGAATTTTTTTTTAAATCCTGTAGAAGCAGGGCTGAAAAGCAATGTCTGACCTTCATTGGTTCATTGTCATAGATTTTTTATTTATTATTAATTAGTTTTGTCAGCTTCAAGTTATTTCTGTGACCATTGTGGGTTTTTCTTTCATTAAATGAGGGGTACCAACAATTTTGACCAGGTGTATATATTTGTATTTCACAGTTAATTTCCAACTAGACATTTGCCTTAAAAGTAGCATTAAGGCTGCGTTCACACATTGCGTATTTTGCCGCGTTTTTTTACGCGCGCTTTTCAAAATACGCAATGTGCCTTTTGTCTGCCAGCAAAGTGAATGGAAAATTCACTTTGCAGTGCAGATATTGCGTAAAAATACGCAGTGCGTTTTCCGGGAGAAAACGCAGCTCCGTAAACAATTGATATGTCAATTGTTTACGCAGCTACTTCTGCGTATTCTCCCAGAGGGGAGGAAGAATCCTGCTTCCTCCTCCCCTCTGTGACATCTGTGACCGCCCATTAGATTTCACAGTGTATTAATATACACTATGAAATCTAAATTAAACAGAGGCAAATGTATGTAAAATAAAAAAGAATCAATACTTCACCTCTCCGACGCCTTCTCCCGCTGTGCGATCTCCGGTTCCAAGTGAGATGTCTTCTGACAGGACCTGTGGTGATGTCAGAGGGGCGTTCCCGGGCACTCGCGGTCATGTGATACATATCACATGACCGAGAACAGCCAATCAGCGATGGGAACGCCCCGGGAACGCCCCCCCATCTGACGTCACCACAGGTCTTATCAGTACACCGCTCGCTTACAACCGGAGACCGGACAGCGGCAGAAGGCACCAGACAGTGGGAGAAGGCACCGGAGAGGTGATGTATTCATTCTTTTTTATTTTACATACATTTGCCTCTGTTTAATTTAGATTTCACAGTGTATATTAATACACTGTGAAATCTAATGGGGCTGTCACAGAGGGGAGGAGGAAGCAGGATTTTTCCTCCCCTCTGTGACATCACTGCGCTTTCTGGAGTAAAGAAAGCGCAGTGTGTGAAAGCCCTGCGTATTTTGCTGCGCTTTTTTGCGCGGCCGAAAAACGCGGCAAAAAGCGCGCGCAAAAAAGCGCAGCAAAATACGCAAATGTGTGAACGTAGCCTTAGGCTGCGTTCACACAGTGCGTATTTTGATGCGTATTTTTACGCGCGTATTTTTTCCAGAAGAATGTGCATCTGTATTTCCCAGCAAAGTCAATGGACATTCACTTTTGCCATTCACACGTCGCGTATTTTTACGCAGCGTAAAAATACGCGCGTAAAAAAATGAACATGTTAATTCTTTCCAGTTTTTTACGCGCGTATTTTCCATAGGCCCCATTATAAGCACTGGAAATACGCGCATAAAAAAAACGCAGTCGCGTATTTTTACGCGCGTAAAAATATGCAACGTGTGAACGCAGCCTTAGCCAGAGACCCCGTGATTTTCTGCAGAAGCTTCCTGTATCTATTAGCTTTCTGGGCACGAGGATACCTAGTGTCCCATCTAATCTGCCATTGTCACTGTTACACTTATGGTGGAGACACAACTAGTGTAGCATGAATTATCCCTTAGGACAGCTGTGGTAACGCTGCAGTGTTTCTGCCTGTCACACTTTGGCCTACGAAGGATGCAATTTGTATTGGAATCCACAGGATAAATCAAGAGGGTTTCCAGGCAGAAAAGGGGTATGACCCTCTCCAAGATCCTCTCCCAATATGTAGAAGTTGTAATAATATTACTGTGCTGCCTCTCTGACCACTCTGCCTCACTGCCTCCCCCCGTGCTAGCTCTATGCCCGCCCAGTGCTCACTCTCTGGCCCCCCCCTGTGCTGGCTCTCTGTTTCCCCGTGCTTGCTCTCTGTCCCACCTATGCTCGCTCTTATGCAGCGACAGCATGAGGAACACGACAGCGGAATGAAGGACTGTGGCAGTCCCTCACTCGGTGGGCGGTGGGGTGTGTGTGGGGAGTGGGCTGCCCTTTGTGTCATAGCTGGGAAACAGTACTGTACAGGACCTGTGGTGATGTCACTGTATTGTGATCAGTCACGTGCACCTGTCTCCACCCGTGCACGTGACTGATCACATGACAGTGGCAACACCACAAGTCCTGTCAGGTCAGTCGGAATGCGCATGCCCAGTTACTAATTCATGTGTGGTGGGTCGTTGCTATGGGAATGTTTGAGTGTCGGAATGAGTAACTGGGCATGGCCACCGGGTACGCACCAGCCCAGTTACTCATTCATGTTCGGCGGTTCGACGTGCGTGACGGGAGGTAACTGGGGATGTGAGCGGGTGCATCGCATGTTGCAATGGCTTCTTGGCATCGGTTGCAGGGGTCATGACTGTCGTTTCGCCATGACACTACTAGCGGGCACCATATTTGCACACCTATCACTTGGGTGTAGAAATACGGCAAGCTCGTTGAAAGTGGAGTGCGTGTTATAGGATGACATTGGAAATTGATTATGGACAGGATAGCGCTGTTATGCAAGTAGATTAGAAATGTAGTTTAGTAGTATAGTTCTTCTGATCACCTATGTCATGTACCTCATGTGCCGGACTTTTCAGCTTAGGTATCCATGGTTATGACCACTCATATAGTGACAGTTATTTGCTGGAGGTTGTAACCATGGATACCTAAGCTGTAATGTCCTGCACATGAGGTAAGTGACATAGGTGATCAGAAGAACTATACTACATTTCTAAATGGAGATATTTGCTAATATTTTTATTGTTAAAGCTACTACATACCGTATTTGGATAGAATCTTGGAGAGGGGAAAACCCTTTAAGGTAAATATCTACAATCACTACTGCTGAATCCCGACAGTGTACAATATTCACACTGTCAGGATTCAGACCTCTTGCCATCTTGAGTAGTTGTCATGCAGTTTGCAGTTGTGATCACATTCTGACTATCTTCTCATCCGTTCCTCTCAAAAGAACATTGAGCGAAGCAGGAACATTCTAGACATCACGTGACTTCCGGTATACAAATTGCATATGAGGGGTTAATGACGACCATGCATGCCGACAGTGAACATTGCAGTATTCAGCAATCTGCAGTTATAAAGTAAGAGCAGAAGTTTTGCTCTATCCTGGAAAACCTCTTTACCGTGAAAGTCAATTTATGTTGCAAATTTCAGTGATGTTACTAAAAGGACATGTCCGACCGTGTTCCTCTAGACCCACCAAAAATAAAAGTAATGGGACACCTGTCGCCAAGTCAAATGTGTCCAGTTTTTGTGTTTTTAATCCCGCTACTCCCCTATTATTCAGTTTTTAAAAGTTTCCTTTAAATCCGCCTTACAGTCCCAAAGAGCTGGGCCTTTTTATTCAGAGCTACTTTTCCTGGTGTATACCAAAGGGCCGGGGTTCATACGATCCTCTGGGGCGTGCCTTTAGGCACCATTATTACCATTCTCCAGAACTCATTTTCAGAAGGTTTTGAATCAATATTTTAACAATCTTACCTAATTACTCTGTCTGCACTGAATGGGAGAACTCTAGAGAAGACGTTATGCTAAGCTAAAAGGAGTCCGTTACCAAGACGGTCATCAGTAACGGGCCAAACGCCTTAGTCTTGGGCTCTATGTCAACCTAGTTCCTGTTTGATTTAGATGCACCACGTGGCCACATTTGTGGTTCTTTACATACTAAAAGGACTGAGGATGGAGCCAATGGTTCATCCAATTTACCATCTCCATCCACTGTGGTTTAGCTTATAACATGCAATAGATAATGTCATGTGGTCTGGTTATCCAATCTGGTGTACAGGACCACTGTGGATAAGGAATATGGGTAAAAAAATAACAAACACTACTCTGCCCCATTATTATTAAAGGAATACATGATTGTAGTGGATAGATGTAATGGTCCAGTTAGAGGCCTGCCCACTACTTTGATACTGATAACCAATCCATAGGCTAGGTTATCAACATCCCTTTGTTGGGGGTCCGACCCCCCCGCCCTCCCACCGATAGGCTGTAAGCAGCATTCTATGTGTACAATGATGGCAGCTGATCCATGAGGATGTCAGCAGCACACTGACATACTGTGTAGAGGCTGGTAACAGCTGATTGTGGGTGTGATGTGGGGTAGGACCCCACTGATCTGATTAAAGAAACCAGATATACAGGCTTGAAATAAAGGGAATCTGTCAGCAGGTTTTCGCCTTCAGAAATGCATCTACTATCACGGAGTATGGAGTTTCCCGGAAATGATTGTTTTAGCACTAGGAGCTTATAATTGTGTGGACAAAACAGCACATGAGCCCATGTCCGACACCCCTACCCCTGCAGCTTCACACGGTCTGTAGACATTGTACATGCAGAGCCGGGTGTGGGTGGGGGCAGTTCTTTCAGCTCTGCTGCATGGCTAAATGTAAAATCTCTGTGCCAGAACGGCTGCACCCAGTAGTCTAAGTGATACAATGTTGGAGTCAGGACCTCTTGGCCTATATCAAGCTGCTCTCAGATGAGGAAGCAAACACCTGCTTACACATTCCCTTTAATGTATGAGTAAAGCAGCCTTGTAGTGATGGTGGTCCTGCTAGCTCTTCTCACCACTTTTTCGAAGTTGGAAATAGGAATTAAAGGTTACTACGTTTAGTGGAAAAATGTCCATGAGATTTTTGCTACTTATTTACCTTGCACTAGAAAAGTGATACAAAGATAATAAACCTCTTCCATACAACTTAGCATACGACATGCGCTCTCATATAATGTGGCATTATATTACAGTTACTCCCCCGCACTGTGTAGACTCATGACCTGTGATTTTAGGCCTGAAGATTATCCATGTCATTATCACTTGTGGCTTCGCGGTGGAGTGACCCCAGGTGTCCTCGGCATGAGGTCATTTGGCTTGGCAGTGATCGTTTGGTGTTCGGAGCTTTGCCGGCTTTATTTACCAAGAAAGATAAAAGGTCACACAAATGGTCACAGCCAGGGATCACACCGGATGGTGGCATTAGACAAGCCAGGCGCACCGGCATCGGCTTCATTAGGCTTTCACCTCTTTACACTAGTTTTGAGATTGTTACAATAACCAAATATCAAAGAGCCATCTCCCAGTGATCTAGAAGGATCTCGCATGTCATTTTGTTGGCTAATTATGATTTGTTTTTATCTGGTCTATTTGTTGCCTATTAACAGGATCAGTAACCCAGTCGTGACCCTGTCTTGTGCTAATTACTAAAATACTTAATCCAACAAGACTTATTGCCAGTGACGTCCGCCCAACCTCTAGCATCTATGTACATTTGTAGCTGTAGATTAATATTTAACACACAAATCATTAGTGTACCACCTGGGAAACAATTCATTTGTCTGGAATCATATGAGGATGTTGTTAATTAGTGGATCCGAGCAAAACAGTGGGGGATGACTGGCGCAGCGGTGACAGATGATCAGAGCAGCGGTGACTACAGAGGAGCAGCACTGGTCCGGAGGGAGGGTATTCATTTATTCTACAATTTTTTCACCTTTCTACACTCATTTATTAGGGGTTGTCTAGTAATCGACAAGCTATTCAAGGCTACACCGTAACTAGGATCTATAGATCTCTTATACATCAATAAAACCATATCTGCTCCTCAGCTCTCACCCCTCCCTTAGGGTACAGAGAAATTCAGTAAAGCTTCTAGCCCCCATGTTTTTAAGTGAGCCTTAAAAACATAACTTTATAGACAGACCTTTCACCTCAACTCCCCTCTTTCCTGATCCAATCTAATAAATGTTAAACACAACATGCTCCTTCCCATCTGTCTTCACATCCTCCCTAAAAGTAAAAGCAATTAAATGCATATAGACAATACTGGCTGAAGACTGGAGCATGTGGCCTCATATCATAATGATGGCTGACCTAGATCCTACACACACGTCTCACCTACTGTATCCCCCATGTCTTTATAGATTGTAAGCAGGGCCCTCACCTCTCATGAACTATTTATTACTTTGTTATTGTCGTCATTGCCTGTACATTGCGCCCTGCTCAATTGGAAAGTGCTGCAGAATATGTTGGCCCTATGTAAAATAAAAAATTATTATTATCATATTATAGATAGCAGGAGGTGTGTCGGGGCTGCAGGATCATCTTACTTTCCCGCCCCCTCACATTTCTGTATGAACAGGGGCGTGGAAGAGGGTGTGGCCGCCAGCCCCATAGTCAGACTACAATCCTGTTCCCTGAAACTTTCTAAGGATTGTCACTGTCTCCTCAGTGTCCGCAAAGCATCCAGACGTCTGTGCAGCATCTGTTAGACATGGTATAACCCCAAGGTTCCATTATCAGGAGCAGTATGTAGTGTGACCATGGGGCTGGTGGCCACGCCCCCTGTTCATACAGAAGGGTGAGGGGGCTGGGATGTAAGCTGATCCTGAAGCCTCCAGGGTCCACTCCCCTGCCACACCTCCTGATCTCTGCAGCAGCTTCACTGAATTTCTCTGTCCCTGAAGGGAGGGGTGAGAGCAGAGGAACAGGTATGATTTTATTGATTTATAAGAGATCTATGTATCCTAGAACTGCAGTGCCCAGCTCTGCTTCATCATGTAGGAGGGCAAGGATAGTACAAAAAACTTGATCTCCCCAGAGTTCCCCTTTAAATTTTCACATTAGTTTTCAGATGAGATCAGTCACCAGATTTCACTATACAAACTGCATATATTATTAAACAGATCTTAGACCTGATGAGGCTGGTATATTTTTTTGTAAAGTCAGAGTAGCTGTATAATTCACTGAAAACAGCTCTGAACATGGCAGCTCCTAATACACCTTCATAGACAGGCTTTGTGTAAGCCACTTGGTCTAGCAAATTCAGGGGGTGCCCAGGCCTTCATGCTTTAACCCCTACACAATGATTTGGACTTACACTTGGGCCTCTGGGCAAGGTCTACAGAATGTCTGCTGACTGGTGAAGGGGGCTGGCAGGTTATGGATAGAAAGCTGAAGTCAATAGCAGATTAGGAACTGGAACTGAATTATTGGGCAACAGTATAGGGTGGATAAAGGCTGAGGAAAGAGACAGCAATCACATAGCTGGGCAGGGAAACCGAGTGAACCAGTGAGAGAACTGGCAAAAAGGGTCAGGAAGCTGGGGGTTTATATAGTGTGATTCCAGCCCAAGGCACAGAAAAGGAGTTAATTTGATGTCCCAGTTAAAGAGTTAATCCTGAAGATCCCTGACTGGATGGCACCACAAATCCCAGAAATCAAACCAAACTGTTGAACTGATGCTGGCAGCAGAGATCCCTGAGGAAGGCGCTCGGTAGGAGGCTCTGAAACGTGTCGGAAAATAAAGGCTGTAGCTGATCCAGACATTCCTGTGTCTGTGTTTCTTTGGTCTCGGAGCAGCAGCGCGGACACTGAGGCACTTCGTCAAAGAATCTGCATTACTACCACGGTCACCGTTGGGAGTGCGGTCCCTGCAGCAGCTGCCTTTACGCTTTTCTACCAGTTGTGGGTTTCACAACTGACAAAGGTGAGCAATTCCACATCGCTAAGTGAAAGTGTGTAATTGAGATAAGACCCTATTTGCGCATTCTTTTTTCGCAGATTTATACTTCTTATAATGCTGGCAGCAGAGAGGCGCTGTGCCACCCAGGAGTGAGCACAGACATGTCACCCTTTAAGGCCTCATTCATACACTGCGGTTGTGCACGGTCTCTGTTGATCCACTGTTGGTGCAGTATCTGCACCAAAAACTGATCTTTTTTTTGCAAAACATCATCACAAAGACCTACGGTAATCCGATTGTGCTGCTTTTTTGCTCTATTTTCGGGTGACACAGACAGACGCACACACACTTTCTTACCTTCCCCGTCAATCTCACGGTGAGTCCCGGTGATGTCTTCCTCCCAGGCACCAGCAGGAACTGCGAGTAGTAAGAGTACTGGAAGGACGTGGCACCATGTGACTCTCAGGCTGAGTCACATGGGCAGGTCCTCTCAGTACTGTACCCACAGGTCCTGGCAATGCCCATAAGGAAGACATTGTCAGGGTTCTCCGTGGGATCGCTGAGAAGGGCAAGTAATTGGATATCAGTGGTGCAGTTAGTGCAGCAGAAAAACGTAGCACAAATTGACGCTCATTATTTTCTGGATGCGCTTTCTGCATCACTAACACAACAGTTAGAAACACTGACGTCTTCACAGGAGACTGAAAATGCCAGTCACTTGCTGGCAGACGCAGGGAATGATCCGTTTGGTGCACTTTTTTTTTTTTTTTTTTTTAAACTGCAGGATCAAAAATGTCCAGTGTGAACATAGCTTAAATGATTCTGATTTGAACCTTATTTCTTGTGTAAAAAAGATAAGACCCTATTGCGCATTGTCCACATTTTAGATATAAACTTGTAAATAACGCATGAAAGAATAAAGTTACGTTAAAACCAAGCACACCACTGTTTTCCCCATGACATTCAATGAGTTTGATGTGTCACATGACGCTCTTCTCAAAAAATAAAGTTGGATCCAAAATGGCCGACTTCAAAATGGCCACCATGGTCACCACCCATCTTGAAAAGTTTTCCCCCGCCATAAACTAATGTGCCACAAACAGAAAGTTGATATCACCAACCATTCCCATTTTATCTAGGTGTATCCATATCAATTACCCACCCTGTAATATATATTTTACAAGGTGGGTAATTGATAGATATATATATATATATATATATATTATTTGTATTATTTAAATAAGACCTTCGTGGGGCTATTTTTTATAATTATAAAAAGGAGGACAACCTCTAGAAAAGAGTGTTCTTATAAAGACAACCTGCCTACTCCAGATTTAATTTAATGAGACAAGAAGGTAGGTATCATGGTGGCTCCATGGTTAGCACTGTATATGGTGACCCAGTGGTTAGCACTGTATACGGTGGCCCAGTGGTTAGCACTGTATACGGTGGCTCAGTGGTTAGCACTGTACACCGTGGCTCAGTGGTCAGCACTGTATACGGTGGCTCAGTGGTCAGCACTGTACACGGTGGCTCAGTGGTCAGCACTGTACACGGTGGCTCAGTGGTTAGCACTGTACACGGTGGCTCAGTGGTTAGCACTGTACACGGTGGCTCAGTGGTTAGCACTGTACACGGTGGCTCAGTGGTTAGCACTGTACACGGTGGCTCAGTGGTTAGCACTGTACACGGTGGCTCAGTGGTTAGCACTGTACACGGTGGCTCAGTGGTTAGCACTGTACACGGTGGCTCAGTGGTTAGCACTGTACACGGTGGCTCAGTGGTTAGCACTGTACACGGTGGCTCAGTGGTTAGCATGCACGTGCTCATGTTAGCACTGTACAGTGGCTCAGTGGTTAGCACTGTACACGGTGGCTCAGTGGTTAGCACTGTACACGGTGGCTCAGTGGTTAGCACTGTACTGGTGGCTCAGTGGATAGCACTGTAACGGTGGCTCAGTGGATAGCACTGTACACGGTGGCTCAGTGGTTAGCACTGTACACGGTGGCTCAGTGGTTAGCACTGTACACGGTGGCTCAGTGGTTAGCACTGTACACGGTGGCTCAGTGGTTAGCACTGTACACGGTGGCTCAGTGGTTAGCACTGTACACGGTGGCTCAGTGGTTAGCACTGTACACGGTGGCTCAGTGGTTAGCACTGTACACGGTGGCTCAGTGGTTAGCACTGTACACGGTGGCTCAGTGGTTAGCACTGTATATGGTGGCTAGTGATAGCATGTATGGTGGCTCATGAAACATGTATGGTGGCTTAGCGTTAGCACTGTATATGGTGGCTCAGTGGTTAGCACTGTATATGGTGGCTCAGTGGATAGCACTGGGGTCCTGGGTTCAAATTTCACCAAAGGACAACATCTGTAAGGAGTTTGTATGTTCTCCCCATGTTTGTGTGGGTTTCCTCCTGGTTCTCCGATTCCCTCCCACACTAAATACATACTGATAGGGAATCTAGATTGTGAGTCCCAATAAGGACAGTGATTATGATGTCTGTAAAGTGCTGGTAAATATGATGGCACTTTATAAGCAATGCAAAACAATAAGAAATATGATAAAATGGCTCTGTCTTTGACAGACCTGAGCTACCCTGTTTGGCTGATGATTTACTGTATTTGACAATTAATTTTTGCAAGAACGCTACTCCAACCATAGACTGTGGAGAAACGCAGCAGTCGGCGTCCAATCTCCCTGCAATGTCACCATAGGAAGAGTCGAGCTTCATACAGTTCTCACTAAAACTAATTTGCTGTCAATGTAATGACATTAAGAATAAAAGTGAACTATAAAGATGACTAGAAAAGGAACATATAGATTATCCCAATGCATTATGTATGCACTTTACATTTTTGGGCTTCACCTCAAGTTCGAGATCTGTGACCTTTCCCTGCACGGTACCAACCATAGTCTGGATGAACGTGACACTAGATCTCACGAGCTACCCATCTATCCCCATAAATGACAATGTGATTCATGACCTCTGAGTGCTACCACATCAGTAACAGGGATGGAGGATGTTTGGAGCAGTACCTGGATGTCTTGAACTTCTCTATGCTGAATCCAATCGTTGGGACAATATCTTGTGTCTGAGCCTGAAGAACAAAGAAAAATGTAACATCAGAGAGGAGTGCCAGCGTAACCGAAGTCAAGAGGGGAAGACTAGATCACTTCTCTACTTAAAGAATATATTATGACACTGTGATTATGCGGTGAAAAAAAAAAAAAAAAAAAAGATCCAGTGAAGACTTGTGGCCCTCCCTTTCACAATATAGCGCCACATCTCAAACCCGCGAGACCCACCCTCTAGGTCAAAACCCTAAAAATCAGCACCAAATAAGAAGGCTAAGGGTACCGTTACATGTCGCGATATTGCAATGCAACATCGACCAAAAGTCACGTGGTGTGGTCAGTTGCAGTTGATATCGTTGGTGCGTTGTGTCGTGTAACAGGGCAATGCGACTGCAATAGATCGCAGGGACGACATCGCAATGAGATTGTGCATGCTCTTCAACTGTACAGTGTTGCATGTACGATCTGGCATGATTGCGCAGTGTGACGGTGCAACTACGATGTTGAACGCAACTTCCCCTATTCACTACAATGTTAATGCTCGGACGCTGGGTTGCTCATACCCAGCGAACAAAAGTTGCGTACACCATCCTAGTTGCGTTACCTGCCGATATCTCCCTGTGTGACATCTCCTATGCGATCTTGGACAAGTGGCAAAAACATGCGTGCTCAAGTGATATTGTATGAGATATTGGAATGATATCGCGACATGTAACGGTACCCTCAGATCTGTAAAGTATAAAAACGTATCACTAAATGGAGCAGCGTAACTAAAAGGGGAGCAAAATCTGCCAACCCTACCGCCAACTCCTCATTACTGCAAGAATATGAGGATAAAAATACTTATACAATGGGGTTTTGCTAAAATATTTGCAGCCCTTTGCTTTTCCGGGCTCCAATTCTCGGCACATTGGAAACTGCATAATGGGTTAACGGAGAAGTCAGTTAACTGGATCCAGTGGGGGATCACAACTCTATTCTGTCTTTTCCTGAGCTCAAGCATCAAAGTTCATCTCGACTTAAAAGAGGTCTGTGCTGATAAATCACTGCAGAGGAGTTGTTATTTAAAGGGACTCCGTCAGGTCATATTGCAGTATGATACTAATACAGTGAAGGAAAGAAGTATTTGATCTCTTGCTGATTTTGTAAGTTTCCCACTGACAAACACATGAACAGTTTAAAATGTTAAGGGTAGGTTAATTTTAACAGTGAGAGATAGAATATCAAAAATAAAATCCAGAAAATCACATTGTCCAAATTATATAAATGTATTTGCAGTTTGCAGAGAGAAATAAGTATTTGATTCCCTACCACCCATCAGGAGTTGTGACTCCTACAGACCAGTTAGGGTACCGTTACACGTCGCGATATGCAATGCAGCATTGACCAAAAGTCGTGGTAGTTGCAGTGATATCGTGGTGCATTGTGTAGTGTAACAGGGCGATGCAACTGCAATAGATCGCAGGGACGATATCGCTATGAGATTGTGCATGCTCTTCAACCGTCAATGTTGCATATGCGATCTGCCATGATCGTGCAGTGTGATGGCGTAACTACGATGTTGAACGCAACTTCCCCTAATCACTACAATGTTAATGCTCGGTTGTTGGGTTGTTCATACCAGCGCACAAAAGTTGACTACAACATCGTAGTTGCGTATGCGCTCTGCCATGTATCGTCCCTGTGTGAACTATACTCCATGCGATCTTGGACAAGTGCCAAACAATGTGCGCGCTCCTAATGCACATCACGAATCGTGGGTACCATGCCGTTGAATTGCCTGTTACATGTTCAACCTCACTAGCAATAGTTGCTCAACATCGATATTGCGGTTGCCATTGACGGTATCTAGCTTAACCTCCTACGACATGCAAGACCAAAGTAATGTGGGACGTGCATGAAGCTCAGTGTGTCGAAAGAATCGGTGTGTACATGCGTGGAATCACATATACCTGAAAAGATCGTTGCAATCGATTTGAATCCTGACTCGATATCTATCGTATCGTCGTCCAATTAACGCTGCTTCAGGAAGCAGCATCATTCAGTGTGACACCTTTTTGAATGATATCGTTCAAAAATCTCTTATTCCTGCCGCTTTATTACATCGCTCACTCCTTCCTCTCCTATTTAACAGTTGCGCTGCCGCATAGAATATCATTAACGATATCATCGTTAGTGCATTGTCACACACAAGATCAGAACGATCACGGTCACGTGATCGTTCCAAGGATATTGTTTACGATATCCTAGCGTGTAAACCCACCATAAGGATGACAGGGAAAAGATCCTAGCCCTGCACAAGGCTGGAATGGGCTACAAAACCATAAGTAAGAAAGACACTGGGTGAGAAGGAGACAACTGTTGGTGCAATAGCAAAAAACGGAAAAAATACAAAATGAGTTTCAATTGGCAATGATCCGGAGCTCCATGCAAAAATCTCACCTCGTGGGGTATCCAGGATCATGAGGAAGGTGAGATCAGCCTAAGGGTACCGTCACACGGGGCAATCTCTGCAGCGATGTTGCCGGCAACTCACAGGAGCGTGCACTTTTTTGGCGGGCTGCCACGGTTGCTGTTGCGATGTCACAAGCAGCGATATCGCTGGCAACGCATCTGCTATCTTGCCGGCAGCTGTCGCTGCCAGCGATCCATACCATGGGAGTCTATGGTGGAAGTTGCCAGCAACATCGCAGTTGCGGCGTCACACAGGGCAATGCAGGCAGATCACCTGAGCAATATTGCCAGGTTTCCCCAACATGTTGGGAAACCTGGCGATGTTGCTTAGGCAATTTATCGCCTTATTATCGCCCTGTCACACACGGCAACTCATGAGCGATGTTGCCGCAACTTAGCCACGCTCCTAAGTTGCCGGCAACATCGCCACAGAGATCGCCCCGTGCGACAGTACCCTAAAACTACACGGGGGAATCTTGTTAATGATTTCAAGGCAGCTGGGGCCACTGACACCAAGAAAACCATTGGTAACACATTACCCCATAATGGATTAAACTCCTGCAGTGCCCGCAAAGTCCCACTGCTCAAGAAGGCACATGTGCAGGCCTGTCTGAAGTTTGCCAATGCACATCTTGGTGATTCTGAGAGTGATTGGGAGAAGGTGCTGTGCTCAGATGAGACAAAAATTGAGCTCTTTGGCATAAACTCAACTCGCCATGTTTGGAGGAAGAGAAATGCTGCTTATGACCCAGAGAACACCATCCCCACATTCAAGCATGGTGGTGGAAACATTATGTTTGGGGGTGTTCCTCTGCTAAAGGCACAGGACTACTTCACCGCATCAATGGGACAATGGGTGGAACTATGTGCTGTAAAATCCTGAGTGACAACCTCCTTGCTGGGCAACATGCATCGGTGGGTTTGACGCCTTAACAACGACCTCGTTGGTGACTCAGAACTCAGCCACGTAGGTCTGAATTGTCAGGCTAGCTGCTGTGTGACAGGGTCCCAACGACCGTCAAAGTCATTATACGGGTCGCCGTATCGTTGCTGCGTCCTTGAGTAGATCTGACTGTTTGATATCTCACCAGTGACCACGTAGCGATGGCCCAGCGATCCTTACCAGATCGTATCATTGTCGGGATTGCTGGAACATCACCAAGTGTGACAGGACCCTTACAAAATCAGCAAGGGATTAAATAATTATTTCCTTCACTGTAGAACCCTTGAATAGTGGTCGGGCAACCCTTTCAGAATATGTATAAATCATTACTGTACCCTTTGTAGTTCTCTTGATACAAGCACCTGCACACCCAGCAGGCAGGTGCAGCACTAGTCAGGCTCATTACTTTTACTGCTGAATAGCCTGCAGTAAGTAAACATTCATTTATTATTCACTCCTTCTCAGCCTACCATTCCCCCCTGTGCTCTGTCTCGCTGCTAGTTTAATTTTCATCTTGCTGTCCTGCATGGTGCTTCTGATGAGAAGGGGTACGGAGGGAGAGATGGCAGGCACATATCAGATAGCTCATAGGTAAGGCAATCTCCTCCATCTGTTGCTTGAACTTAAATCTGTGCTGTCTGTGAGAGATTCTGTGTGTTTATTTGAACGTTTATTTTGCTGCATACAAGGAGAGTAGAGACAGTGCAGTGATGTCTCTAATAAAATCGTTATGTGAAAGCAGCCTTATCAGTTCCGATGCTGTCCGATAAAAATCGGACAGCATCGGACCGATTTTGGGCCCCATGCAGCCCTATGGGCATCGGACCGAATCGGATGTGCACTAAATGCCATCCGATTTGGTCCGATCCGATTCTGTCCGATTTTATTATCGGTGCAAAAATCGGAGCCTGCTCCGATTTTAGCACCGAAAATAAAATCGGACAAACTCGGATCGGACCAAATCGGATGGCATTTAGTGCACATCCGATCCGATCCCTATGACATGGGGCCCTATGGAGAAGGGTCCGAGGAAACATCTGATGTCTCCTCGGACCCCATTTTAGTGTACTGAGCATGCTCAGTACACTAAAATAGCTCCTACAAGTGAAACAAAGGGTTAAAAAAAAAAAAAAAAAAAAAAAAAAAAAAAAATCTATACTCACCTGTCCACGAGGCCCCCGGCGTCTCCGGTGTCTTCCGGTATCTTGCTGTTCTGTCTTCTGTGCTGCCAGGACCTGCCGTGATGTCACAATCACATGACTGCCGGCTATTGGTTACTCGCAGTCATGTGATTGTGACATCACGAGAGGTCCTAGCAGCACAGAAGACAGAACAGCAAGATACCGGAAGACGCGCGGGACCGTGCAGGAGTCGTGGACAGGTGAGAAAAGATTGGAGAGGTGGAGGACACATGGGGGGACCTGGAGGACACATGGGGGGACCTGGAGGACACATGGGTGCAGAGAGGAGGACCGGGGTTGCAGAGAGGAGGACCGGGGTTGCAGAGAGGAGGACCGGGGTTGCAGAGAGGAGGACCGGGGGTGCAGAGAGGAGGACCGGGGGTGCAGAGAGGAGGACCGGGGGTGCAGAGAGGAGGACCGGGGGTGCAGAGAGGAGGACCGGGGGAGAGACAGTGACAGCTAGGGAGCGATCTGACAGGAGGGCGGGCATCCTATTTTCTGTCGGAATCGGATGCCTATTTGGCATCCGATTCCAGGCATCAGAGGAATCCGATGCTGTCCGATTTATATCGGACAGCATCGGATTTTAAAAAATCGTAGTGTGAAAGTAGCCTAAATGAATATTCATTCCTTGAAGACTGTGCAGCAGAGAATGAAGTGATCACTCACTGTTTTTGACAGATGGAATGAATCTCTTTTTTTTGCAGTTTACAGAGGATGTGGGGGGGGAGGGGGGGTTGTATAAATAAAAGAAGTACATGAGTAGAAAGAGCTTTACTAGAGAAATTAGAAAATTATATCAGTTACATATGGACAGATTCCGTGTAAAAACAAAACAAACTCCTACCAATGGTGCAGGCACAGTAAGGGTATGTGCCCACATAGACTGTTTCTCTCTGAGAAGCCACACAAGACACGAGCCATGTACATGATATTACTTGTACTCGGGGACCAGAGTCGGATGTACAGCACACGATCTACACAACCGCCAAAAGATAGAAAGAGTTACAAGACGTCTGTGGATTCCGAGATTAGGAATAGAATTGAAATAAGTGAAAGTAACAAAGTTTGGGAAACCTGTAATGGGAATCGCTTCATACACAGTAAGACCCTGAATACCCCTTTACCTGAACGTACGGCAGACACCTCCGGAGTTCACTACACAACATTACTGCAACTTTGTTTTTCCTTTGTTCGCTCTCATCACCGTTTGCTTACAGAGTAATTAGAGACGCTGCTGGGAAATTAGGGCATTAAAATGGTAAAACGAGAAACTTTATTTTCCCGTCTGTCTCCCATGGGAGGACACAATCAAGAAATGTCTGCATCTCGTCACAGGCGCTGGGCAGAGGTTACTTGTACAGAGCAGCCAGCAAACAGATTCTATCATGTCACCGGTCTCGGGAGGGTTCATCAGCAGCAGCGCACCGCCATGCCAGCACCGTAAACGAGGCGCCGAGATGCCAGGGACGACATTAGCACAGCACACTCCGCTTTACTTTTATGCCCTGATAACTTTAAGCGGATTTCATTACTGTGAGCGCAGACATTTTTGCTATTGAATTGCATTAATGCATTAAGGAAAGTTTTTCACCTTCCGATGTTATGCTGTAAAAGATCTTAAAGGTGAAACTAGGCAAATTGTCATAATTAGTAAAATGCTAATAGACTAGAGTCATTGTACAGACCAGAGCTGATCTATTTTGCCTACTGTAGAAATTTCCAGGGGCCTCTACACACTATGGTCCTTCACACCACGACCAATGAATGTTAATGGGCACGCTACCTTACATTGTGCCTCTATTGGACCAGACGGCAATGATAGTGATTAACCGGTGTCGAGAGCTCAGGACCTTTCTATAGATAACCTCAGATCCCATTTACTTCAACAGGAGCTGAGCTGGAGTACTTGAGAATGGCCACTAGAGAGCACACAGAGGTGGGCAGTGCCAGAGCTGACTCAGCAGATCGGTGGGGGTGCCGGACCCCCCTAATTCCATATTGCTGAAGTATCCGAATAATTAGGGACAAGCGAACAGAACTTTATAAGATGATCAAGCGTAGCACAGTCTTTACAAAAAAGGTCAGTGTTCAGGAACTTTACATATGGGCCACACTCAGCGACCGGGCCACACTCAGCGACCGGGCCAATGTGAGCCACTTGTGTTGAAACCGCTGCACTGGGGGTAAAATCAGCGTTATCGGATGTAATGTGTACTAAAAAATAAATTAAATAAAATTACAAAATCCGGCCTCCCTCCCCCGGAACTGTTTTGCTAATGGCTGCATGTGGGCGGAGAGCAGAACTGCCCAATCAGTGACTTCCAATGAGGTTTGGGTCAAATTTGGGCCCGGAACAGAACTTTATATAAAGTCCAGCTGAACCCCCGGAACTTACACAGGTCCGCTCATCTCTACAAACAATAAGCCATCACAATACAAGTCCTGGAGTGCTACCTATCCTGGACACCTCAATAAAATGCAACAGGAGTTATTATTGCCTGTGCGCTATAGACCCCACAATGAGCAGTGCAACGTTGTACTTTTATAAATGGCTTCGGAGTTATGAAGTATTAAAGGGCATCTGTCAACAAGTTTTTGCTATGTAATATGAAGACTGCATGATGTAGGGGTTAACACAGGTGATGCATCTCTTGTCAGGGTCAGTGGTTTTGTTTACCTGCAATGCTTGTTTTAGCAGCAGGACCTTATCAGTGCTGTGACTAGCTGGCTCATGCCAGGTTGTCCAGCACAACCTCCCCTCTGTTTGGCAACTCACTGTCAATGTACAAAGTCTACACAGTGGACGGAGGCAACTCTCCCAGCTGTGCTGCATTGCTAAATCTAACAACTCTGTGTCAGATCCACTGAACCCAGTAAAGTAAGTGATACATTGGTTTGATTCAGGGTCTCTTTGTGTACATCATGCTGCTCTCAGATAAGGTAGCAAAAAAAAAAAAAAAAAAAAAAATATCAAGAATTAATTATGAAGTTTTTAAAAATATGAGAAAATAAAAACTAAAACGTTCAAATCACCCCCCTTTCCCCCATTCAAAATAACAGTATTAAACAAACAAAAAAAAAAAAAAAAAACAGATACACATATTTGGTATCGCCGGGTTCAGAAATGCCCGATCTATCAATATTTAAATGAATTAAAAAAAGGTCCAAACACCAAAATTACGTTTTTTTGGTTGCCATAACATTGCTATAAAATGCAATAACGGGCAATAAAAACAGCGCACCCACCCAAACATGGTATCATTAGAAACGTCAGCTCAATCCACAAAAAATAAGCCATCACACAGCCCCAGATCCCAAAAAATAAGGGCGCAGAACATGGTGCAAAAAGTGTGATTCTTTTTTTTGTTTACAAACTTCTGAATTTTTTTTCACCTCTTAGCAGTAATGGCCACTTTACACGCGGCTAGATTTCTAGCTTATCCACAGGTAACTTACTGGCTGCAGTAAAATCATGGAGACATGATTCCATTTGTACACAGCAACAAGATAGAACCATGTCTCCATGATTTCACTGCAGCCAGTAAGTTACCTGTGGATAAGCTAGAAATGTAGCCGCGTGTAAAGTGGCCATAAGGGCCCCTTTACACGTGGCTACATTTTTAGGGTGGCTACAGGTAACTTACTGGTTGCAGTGAAATCATGGAGAGATTATTCCATTTGTACACAGCAACAAGATAGAACCTTGTCTCCATGATTTCACTGCAACCAGTAAGTTACCTGTAGCAACCCAAGAAATGTAGCCGCGTGTAAAGGGGCCCTAAGGGTACCTTTACACGCCGTAACTTTTGGAAGGCGATCAGAGGCAACCTAATGTGCGCGTGCATGTTTTTCATGGTTGCCTCCGAACGCCGAAGGCGCTTGTACACGCCGCAATTTCGCCCTCAACCTAATGGGACGTGTCTCCCCGGAAGTTGCCACACAAACTGCGGGAAACATCTGGTAGCCTCCCGTCGCCGCTTCACACGTCGCAATCCCCAATGGAATGTGGGCTTACCTGTTCAGCGCCGCGAAAACATAGGCGTGCCAAATTGATTTACACCGCGCCCCAAACACCATTGATGGAACTAACAAGGTAGCCGTCTGCTGAGCGGGAGTAGCGTAATAAACCCATAAGCGTCACCTAATTCACTAACCATTTCAGTGCGTTGCCCATGGCACCCATGTGCGATGTGTAGGCCAATATATGAACTGTCATGTGTGGCAGTATAGCGTACACAGTGCATCTTCCAATACACGCTTGCGCTATTGAATGCGCGCGTAATTGGACTGATGTAGTGGATGGTTGTGTAGGTGAAGATGCGTGTAGTGCTGAAGTGACAGCTCTTCAAATATGGCGCCCTGTGAAGGGACAGCCTATGGTAACACAGTAGCCACCACCAATCATCGCTGTCGGGGCGCGGTGTCCAGCATGCTGTGGCACGCCTCCAGGAAATCAGTAGGCGACGCTGATTCCATCCCTATTGCCCCTTCACATGCCAAAACCAGGGAAATTCACCTTCATGGTTGCGTCTGGTTTTCGAGCAGTGCTCTGAAATCAGAACCAGGCGCAACTTTTTTGATCATCGCCAGATTCCCCAATTACACGCCGCAATTTCGTAGCAATTTCACAGCGATGGTGACGGGGCTACAGATTGCCTGTCAGATTTCTCACTGCAGTTGCGGCATGTAAAGGTACCCTAAAAGTATACATGCTTGGTATCTACGAACTCGTACCAACATGATACATCACACCTTTATGTCAGTTTTACAATATAGTGATCATGGCGAATAAAAAACCCAAATAAGGCTGCTTTCACATTAGCGTTTTGCGCTGTTCGCGGCAGTTGCGGTGAAAAAAAACGCAATTACCGTATAACTGCTGCACTTGTGGTTCACTTGCGGCAAGCCCCAATGTCTATGGGGCTTGCGGCAAGTGCGGTATCGGCACCTGCAGCCACGAAAAAAACGCGGCATGCTGCGTTTTTTTCGCGGCTGCACCTGCCGCAAGTGCCGAAACCGCACTTGCCCCACACTTACCACAAGCCCCATAGACATTGTCTGGGGCTTGCCGCAAGTGTGCTGCGATTGTGGCCGTTAAGCGGTAATCGCGGCAGTAGCGTTTTTTTCACCGCAACTGCCGCGATCAGCGAAAAACGCTAATGTGAAAGGACCCTAACAAACGTGAAATTGCATTTTTTTTTTTGCAATTTCCCCACACTTGGGATTTTTTTTCCCCATTTTCCTGTGCACTCTATGGTAAAATAAATGATTGCATCTGAAAGTACAACTCGTCCCACAAAAAAACAAAAAACAAGCCGTCATATTTTGCAGGGGAGCAAAAAATGAAAAATTCCAGGGTTAAAAGGGAACCAACCACCAGTATTTAGTGCTATGCAGTGGGGGATTGACAGGTGCAGAATGACATCACTATTTGTTTATTCCTCACTTGTAGGATTGTCTTTCGGTTGTAAGCTGAATCCCCCCTCTACCTCTCATCCAGCCTTTTCATTTTATTTTCACTTACGCTCCTGTCACACACAACGCTCCAGCGATCCAGACAGCGATAACGACCTGCCGGGATCGCTGGAGTGTCGTTACCTGGTCGCTGGGGAGCTGTCAAACAGGCAGATCTCCCCAGCGATCGGAGACCTGGAGCCACCTCCCACATCGCTGGAAGCGATTTTACCAGTGTCCTCCCTGCTTAGCTCAGCCTGTAAGCAGGGAGGAAGCTGGTAACTATGATAAACACCGGGTATCCAGGCAGCAGGGCTGAGAAAGGTTGTGACATCACCGCAGGAGGTCGGCCACCCCGCCTCCTGCCTGATGTCACCGCTTATTCCCGCCCTGCTTCTTGATAACATGGAGCAGGGCGGGTAAAGGAGCTGACGTCAACACAGGAGGGGGTGCAGACGGACAGTATCAGCAAAAACACGCTCCCTCTCTCTGCGCCTGCGTCATGCAGGCCAGGGAGACCATGACTGACAGGGAGGAGGCAGCAAAGGGAGGATGCGTTATACAAGGGGCGCGAGATTCCCCTGTGAGAAGAAGTGGCTCCAGCCTCTAGCCACCTTCTATTTGGCTGCAGGATGTAAGTTTTCTAAGTGTATTTACTCAGGGTACAGGGGCTCAAGGGCTGGGGGACCCCTTGCCTGGATACTGCAGACATGCTGCATCCAGTGCTGTAATTAGAACACCATGCCTGGTTTGGGGGGACAGGTCCTCTTTAACTCCAGGTATTTTCTTAAAGGAGTGGAAGAACCTGATGTTTTGCCTGTCCCAAAGAGGAGGGTTAATTGTTAAGTGGCATTGCTACATCAATGAAACGGAGAGAGGAGCTACTATTTCAAAATAACATTCATTTGGCAGCTGTTTATGTAGACCTAATGCATCGGATTCTTCTAGATGATCAACAGCTAAGTAAAGGAAAAGAAGCTCTGTTTGAAATAGCAGTAAGGATGAAAGGGTTGCAGAACAGTCAGGAGGAACAAGAAAAATTTTGGTCGTCCTGCCACATCTTCACCCTCATCATCAACTGATGAAGAATTTAATTTCGAAAAATATTTGGATCACAAGGACCGTGCAAAGCGTTCCCGCATAGAAGAGTCATCCCCATCAAAGGTCACAGCCAGTACATTTCAGCAGAATTTTTCATGTGCACTAAAAGAAATTGAGAAATTTGACTGTTCATCAAAAATAACAGTGCAACAAGAGATTCCTCTATATCCTGACAGAGATGTTGCCCGAGTGGTTACTGCTTTGCCACCAACCCAAGTTAGTGTAGAGAGGTTGTTCTCTGCTCTCAAAATAATTAGATCAGATTTGAGGGCATTCAAGAAGGAGGATCTGACAGAGGCAATACTTTTTCTGAGGACAAATGTATAGATTTCTTCTTATTAACTGCATAACAGTGTTTATTGCATATTTACTTACAGTTTAGAAAAGTTTATAAAAGTTATTTGCTATATTTTAATAAATATAGTTTTTGCTCTAAGTGGTCTGATTACTTATATGATGGTGAGAAACTGAATAAGCACGATGTTAATATTTTACAACAGTAAATTTATTGTTACGAATTGGCCATTTATGAAAAAGTCGGAGCCGGAGTCGCAACCTGATAAAATCCAGGAGTCGGAGTCGCAACTGTGGCTTACCGACTCCACAGCCCTGATTTGCAGCCACTATATAAAATGTGCAGCTCTACAACTGATGACCTCCAGCTTCTGCCATCACCAGGACCACCTGATCAGAGGGGTGGGAAGTTAGTGTGACATCCCCACTCATATGATGGCCTATCCTCAGAATTGGCCATCACTGTAAACATACTGGACATCCACTTAGGTTGGCTTCACAACACGGTTTTGTTCCTGTCCAGGGGGGATCCTGTTTTTCGTAGGAACACACAGACAGGAACGACAGTTCCGGATTGGTAACTCCGGATGCCATTTTTGTGTCCGGATCCGGAATTTTGAGGGATCCAGACACAGAAAGAGCTGGGAGGAGCCGAGCCAGAAAAGTGGTGTCGGCCCGGTTACTTTCACATTAGCAGTGTATCTACATAGATCTACATACACTGCTAAAGTGAAATTAAAAAGAAATTACTCCGATCTCATGTCCGCGCGGATGTCATGTGGGGAACCCATCAGCTGATTGCGGTCGTGCCCACGCCCACGGGTCAGCTGATTAAGGTCCTCAGAGGTGGACACCTTGCATCGCGGGAGCCTCGGCGTAGGTGATCTTATTTTCTTATTTTTAATCATTCCTTTCTTTAATTTCACTTTAGCAATTTATGTTGATAGTGTATGTAGATACACTGCTATGTGAAATTACGGGAACAGAGCAGTATTAGTATACAGAGCATCTCAGTACACTAAAACTGGATCCGGGAAACGATCCTGTTTTATTCCCGGATCCGACACCCACAGAATCCCATGTTATAGGCCCCGGATTCGTTTCTGTCTGGTTTGGTCTGATTTTTTTCACCGGAGCCCAAAATTGGAACAGTCTCCAATTATGGGGCCAGGACAGAAACAAATCCGGGAGTGAACTGGCAGAATCAGATGGCCATTTATGGCCAATCCGGCACCATAGGGATACATGGCAAAAACTGATCCTGTTCTGTCCTTTTCAAAATGGACTGAACAGGATCCCAAAAAACGTGGTGTGAAGCCAGCCTGAGACGTCTCCTTCCAGATTTTCCCACAAAACAATGGATCGGTATCACAGTATCTAAGCAGGGTGGACGCTTTGCACTCATCTTATTATAAGGAGACCCTTGTAACTAGTAGGATTTGGGGGAGCAGAGACCTCCATGTCATTAATATTACGTCAGGTACAATTTACAGCGCATGTGACATTTCATCTCTGACCCAACATGAAAAACAATTATTGGCAGATATTAAGAAAACATGTTGAATTGCAAAGTAAATACAAAATCAATGAAGCCCTTATCTGAGATTGTAATACTGTATAGCGATCTGTACATATTAGTAGATTACGATAGACGATCACTAACAGGATGGACTTACATTGGCCGGCTTCAGCTTGTTGATGATGGTGGTCTTACCACTGTTATCCAACCCCAGACACAAGACGTGGACTTCTTTCTTCTTCAGGCCCAGCCATCCTGCCAGCCGGTCAAACAACCCCATGATCCTCACAATGAACCTGACATGAAGAATTTACAATAATGAGCATTGCACCATAACATCAGACTGCGCACAAGAAGCGAGTGACACGGCAGCTGCGGTCAGTATAAGCCTCTTATAATAAAGACCTAGAGCTTCTAATGACGACTGACAGGAGGGTGTGCCGGGGCCACACAGCAGGAGAACCGCACACACCTAGGGCCACATATACTAATCCTGACGGTTTTCTTAAAGTGCAACAAATGTATCACAGTGGTTTGATGCCGGACGGTGAATTTTACACACGTTGTCTAACATCAGGTCTTGGTTGGTGGGCGCACGTCATTCAAAGAATAGTCTGCTATAAAGATATGGTGAACCTATCCTTAGGACGAAACATCAGAATTATATCAGTGGGGTCCAATGCTTCACACCCCACCATGATCCGCACAGTGACCCGCTTTACTGCGCAGGCGCCGAGAATGATTCACATACATACACAAGTTTATAACACCCAAAACAGGTGACAGGATCACTTTAAAAGGAATCTGTCAGCAGGTTTTTGCTATGTAATCTGAAAACAGAATGCTGTAGAGGGTTTACACAGATTTCAGCAGTGTCTCTGATCAAGGTCCTGGTTGTTGTTTACCTGCAATATTTGTTTTAGGTTCAGGAGATTATTATTGCTAGGTTAGGTCTGCTGGTTCGGCACATCTCCAGCTCACTGTCAATAGAAATATACATGCAGAGCCTGAAGTGGGAGGGTGGCAGCTCTCAGTTCTGCTGCATGGCTAATGCTAAAACCTCTGAAACGCTGCACCCAGTAACCTAAGTGATACATCACTGGATTCAAGGCCTCTTCCCCTACACTATGCTGCTCTCAGATGTGGTAGCAAAAACCTGCTGACAATTTCCCTTTAATGAACACAGTGTTTTTCTATTATACTTTTCCTCTGATTGTTTCACTCCTGGTTTTGGTATAAATGTCGCTCATTACTCAATATATGCACGGGGCCTAAAGAGGACAGAGCTCTACACTGTGCAGGATCAGGGGGGCCCTGTGTGCCATCACTTTATATAGTCACAAATTGGATTTAGCTTTTTAGGGGAAAGTGGGCACAGTTGTTATAGTTTCCACAGATATATGTCCAAGACTCGCAAACTCCTAAGTGGTTACGCTATAACGATACGGGAGGTACCGATAGTACAAGCCGATCTGCACAGTGGTGATGCGGATGTGGCATGGAGTTCAAGAATGTATTTTGGTGTCTGAAAGCACAAAGACGTCCGATCATCTCAGAAGTCTCCAAAAACATCCCAAAAAAATGGGTAATGTCTGATGGCGGGAGATCTGATGATTGGGACCAGTCAATCTCCAGAACAAGGGTCCTCTGAATAAAGTGATGGAGATAATGGAGCGCTGCCTGCAGACAATGGAGGCGAGCCCAGGGGAGGCGCGGGCCCCGGGAGAGGGGAGCCCGGGGGAGGCGCGGGCCCCGGGAGAGGGGAGCCCGGGGGAGGCGCGGGCCCCGGAGAGGGGAGCCCGGGGGAGGCGCGGGCCCCGGGAGAGGGGAGCCCGGGGGAGGCGCGGGCCCCGGGAGAGGGGAGCCCGGGGGAGGCGCGGGCCCCGGGAGAGGGGAGCCCGGGGGAGGCGCGGGCCCCGGGAGAGGGGAGCCCGGGGGAGGCGCGGGCCCCGGGAGAGGGGAGCCCGGGGGAGGCGCCGCCCCGGGAGAGGGGAGCCCAGGGGAGGCGCGGCCCCGGGAGAGGGGAGCCCAGGGGAGGCGCGGCCCCGGGAGAGGGGAGCCCAGGGGCTCCTACCTGATAGATCGCCTCTTGATTATGTAGCCTGGAGGGATGCAGGAGTTGTGACTTGATGCACAAGTGATGTCATGGCCACCCTAATGATCAGAAGAGCCGTGGATGTGGTCAGGTAGGAGAGGCTGCAGCAGGTGATGGTCATGGCCACAGGAATGGGACTTATGAATAAATCTGCACCAACTCCAGAGACAATGGCGCCATCCACATGAGCAGACACCGGATCTCCAGTGTGTATCCCCAATCCTGATAGCACAGGGTGCTCCCTGCACAGAGGTGCTGGAGAATCTGACTATGGAGGTGCTCCACAACAGCACTAAGTCTGTGGTTGCTAGGCAGTGTGTCCCTAGCAACCAACCTGTCCAATGATCTCCTGCCTGGACCCCTTAGCAGGAGTAGTTTTGGTGGTCGTGGTGAGGGGCGTGTCTTCATTTGGGGCAGGAGCTCTGAGGACGATCCGCTCTGGATGTGGGGACTTCCCCTTTAAGGCTGCACAGATCTATGTGGTGATTGCTCTGGGCTATACAGTGCGGGGCCGGGGGTCCCCCATCACAGGGGACGAGGCAGAGGGGGGCAGTCCCCGATCACTCACCTGACAGATCCGGGTGATTATCCCTGATGGACGGACACTCACTGATCACCGGAAGCGGCGGGCTCTATGGTAACCCGGCAAACACTTCACTGCTCAAACCACGCCCCCTGTGAGCGCAGCCAATCACTGATGTTTGTAGAACCACCTAATGGCAGCGCCGCTCTCATCTGGGTCCTGGTCGCCGGCCGCTCCGTCTCCGCGCTGGAGATACCAGGACCAGTGATGACGTCACGATCATGTGTTCGGTCACGTGTGTGGGAGGAGCCAGGCTGTAGTTAGCAGTGCTGGCGGGCGGTTATACCGGCGGACTCCCGGGCTCACCCCCTCTGTAGAGCTGCTGTGTTTCCTCTTGCCGCTCTGTACTCTTTCTTGATACACAGGGTATTTTGATGGAGTCTTCTGGACGTGTGTGTCTATTATTGGAGCAGTACAGCTCAGTGACTGTATAAGGTGGACCAAGATGGCGGCCCCGAGTGTTCGGGAGTCCTCTGTTGCCATGGTAACAGCAGCCCCAGTAGAGCCGGTGTGAGGCAGCGGTCAGGCCTGTGCACATTTCTATCTCCTGGCAGTTAACATGCTGCAGAACACCTGAGCGGTTTTCCCATGTGTTTGTATCACACAGAGAGAATGGAGCATAATGTACCGGTGAAAGCACCTGCCTGTGGGGACAGCACTTCAGAGATCCATACATACTGCAAGTAAACAGCCCAGGTGTGCACATAACCTTAGGCTGCGTTCACATTCTGCATATGTCTCCATTCACACAGCGCTATTTAGTGCTGCAGAAACGCAGTGCCGTTACACATCTCGGTAAAAGCAATGGCTTCTGCAGAAATATGTTCACATAATCTGTAATTTTGCACTGCAAAGCGCCTCCACAAAATGAATGACCAAGTCAATTCACTGCGCTTTTACTCCCCGGTGGTCACTTCTCTTCCCGACACCGTAGGACCTTGTGCAGGACCTAAAGGGCCAGTTACATGCTACGATATCGTTGGTACATCACAGGTTTTGGGGCATGTAATGTACAATAATTAGATCTGCCTCCTTAAGAAGACTAGGTCTGGTGTATCATGGGTAAGGGGAAGAAGGAGGTGGGAAGTTATGTTTTAGTTTCACTTTGAAGTATGCTGCTGGAAAAGACTCATATATGATGGAGAAAGATGGAATACAACAATAAAGTACAGTTAAAGTTTACTCTTGTGAATGCCTCATATCGTGTCGATATTACAACTGGCGATGAGGATGGGATTGATATAACCACCGAATGCTGTGAGTACTGATCCCTGTTTCCTGCTTCACACACCAGCATCACTGAGAGACTCTATCATGGCTGAATACTTACACAGCTTCCCACAGTTTGATATGACTGATGCTACTAATCTCTCCCATAACTGGAGAAAATGGCTAAACAGATTTGAGAACTTTCTAGAAGCCGTGGACATAAAAGAGGAGAAACGAAAAAAGGCCGTGCTCCTACATTGTGCGGGTTCAGGAGTCTATGATGTATACTGCACATTACCTGCAGCCGAGACAGACACATACAGCAATTGCACCAAAGCTCTCACTGACTACTTCAACCCCAAACAAAATATCAGATATGAAAGATACAAATTCAGAATTGCTAAGCAGCTCCCAGAAGAATCCATAGACACCTATGTCACCCAGCTGAGAGAGCTGGCACATGGATGTGCATTCACAGATGTAGATGATGAAATTCTAACCCAAGTAATGGTCACCTGCTCATCCAATAACATAAGGCGCAAAGCTCTGCAGCAGGATCTCTCTCTACATGATTTACTCAAAATGACCCGTGCTATAGAAACAGCAGATCATCAGGCTACTGCAATGGAGAGTGGGGATAATTTACATGTGCATAATCTCAAGCATAAAAGTACACAAGAGAAGCAAACCCCGAAACAGGAAATGCTATAGATGTGGACATGTGGCGCCCCGCAACGAGTGCGTCACAAGAGGGTATTGCAGCCATAAATGCAGCCGCAATATTCTCTGACACAGCAGTGATCTGGTTAACTTTGAGATCCAACCCTGCATGCATCACCTAGGACAGAGGACCAACCCAGGGTCCTGGTGGGCGGAGTGCTAGGGAAGTGTGTAGGGAGAACAGACCCTTAGTCAGTAGGAGAAGGAGTCTAGAACTTGACCTGAGAAGTCTAGAACTTGGATTAGGAGCTGGGGCTCCGCACCCCGTGCAGCCCCCGGGCCGTCACCGGTTGGGTGTCAGCACCTGAGGCCTCAACAACCGGGATCGGGCATCATTAACCACGGGTTCCAAAAGACTCCCGTGCCCACAACTCAGCCGGTTCACTGGTACCGAAGCTGGCAGCAGTTCACCTCTGCTACGCGAACTAGAAGCGTGGAGGAGCAGCTTCACAGGAGCATCCCACCACCAGCCAACTTCCAGTCGTCTAACCAGCGGTGTACCCACTGAGGGATCCAAGGCTCCCCAAAACATCCATAACGTACATCTTGGATAGGGCATTGAAGCAGCCTCCCCGTACCCGATCTGGTATTCCTGGGCGACAATGGCAAAACACTTAGCTAGAATGGAGGAACACTTGCGGATCTCTGAGGGACACCATCACTGCTGAGTCCACCCGGTCCACTACCCGTGAACTGTATACCATGTACTGCCTGCTGGTTACAGTAAAGACCCGTTGCAGAGACTTTCTGTGTCCGTGCTTCCTTATGAACTGTCCGTCCGCACTACAAGGTAACCGCAGCTGCCGCACAACATCTTAAGCAGCTCTAGCCTCCGGGGATCACCGCTCAGCCTGTGGGGAGCGTTCCATCTTGCTGCTGTCCATCCCCCGGAGGTTCCGCAGCGTCGGTAACGATTACCAAAACTACCTATAGGTGGCGTCACGAATAAATTAAACCCCTTTAATCTGTTCCTACAAGACGTCTTCACTTTTGATCTGCACTCAACCGGGCCCCACTACCGGCAGGCGCGGCCCACCCGTGACAAGTAGGAAGGAGCTACAGCCTGTCTAAACCGGAGTCCACGGGCTGACGGTGAGTCAGAAAATGGCGTCACGAACAGGATACGAGCAAGCCCGTTCCCTAACGGGTATAGTGTGCTTAAAAATGACTTTATTGTCTACAATCTGGACTTTGTTCGTCCCTAAAAGAACTTTCCCGCCTTTTCACCGTTGGGCCAAGATGGCGTTCCCGCCACAAGAATCCGCCACGTGCAAGCCCAGGGGTGAGCCACCGCCCCTCATCGTGGGAGGGCTAAAGGCAAAAGGCGCCAAACTCTTTGTCCGCCCTGATTGCTCGAATCAACCATGGGGGCGGACCCCAAAGACTTCCCACCATTGGACTACAAAAGCCCAGAGGAAATGGGAGTGTTGCAGACTTTTCTTCACCAGCTCTCTACCAGAACGGTTACCGGTTGAACGGGTGTGGTTCCCTCCAAAAAAGAGAATGGCCAGCGCGAGACTCCAAGACCTAATGCGGGAGGTCGAGGCGGAGGCCAGAGCAGCCATAGGCCAACCGGGTCCGGGTCCTGCCCTTACCGTAGACGGCAGTTCCGACTTTTGGCTAGAGGCTCTACAAGACCTCCGGGTGCGGTTACTTGAGACTGTGGAGTGGACGATTCGCAGCTGGAGTGCGACCCTAGGCAGAAGACTCCATCATGCGATGAAGCAGAGCCGACCGGGTACAGCTTCTCCAGGCCCAGACGACGTCGCCAGCTTCTCAACCGCCTCACCGTCGCCCACCACTTGTCCTGCTTCGTCACCGGAGCCCATAGACTGTATCATTCCTGTGGAGGCCACAGCTCCGCTCGTTCCAGCGATTGAAACCGCAGCCGACCCCGTTCCTGAGCCGGAGCTTCCATAGCGCTCCACCGAAGAAATCGACATCTACCTGGTTCCACTTGCGGAACCCGCGACTAGTTTCCACACTACTGAGACTGTCGCCTGTTTCTCCCCTGAACCGGAGGCCTCCTCTGCAATTACCGAGGCCTACCTGGTGACCGGGATCGAAACACCACTTCCCGCTGCTACAGAAGAAGAGGCAGGCAGCCTGGAAGCCCTGCAAGACGACCCCGAGGAGAACTTTGCAGCACAGCCATCCATCGACCCAGAGGATTCCGTTCCATCATCTCCGTCAGCCGAGCAGCCCGACGTAGTCATCGAAGGAGAGATCGAGGATGATGACGACGAGACCTACAGCCCAGCTGAGGACCTCTACATCGGGTTCGCCTGGGGAGACACCAAGGATCCTTCTGCCGGGCGATCTGCTCGGGTACACTGGTTGGGTGCCGCCGCAGCAACATCTCCGGTTCCGTTAAACCGGGCTTTGCTCCAGACTGCCCACCAAGCTCGAGCTGTTCAACAACCATCACGCGTAGTGACTGTATCCACACACCGCACCACTCCGACGAAGAGGTACGTCGCATCCGAAGGAAGGAGTGGCACGCTCGGCTGCACGCCAACATGCAGGCCCGCGCTGAAGCCCGCCGCCAACCTCCATTGCCTGATGAGTTCCGTAAAACCGGACGGGTGAGCACCTTTAACTTATCCACCGGGTGGGGATTCGTAAGGGAGGACGGTGTGAGTACTGAAGTGTTCGTTGGGCGCCGTGATGTGGAATCGCACCTACCGCGAGGGCATCCTAACCGAGACTTATATAGAGGGGACATTGTAACCTATGAGCGACATATATGCTGTGACGGGTGGTTCGCTATATGAGTCCGGAACACTGCCCTCCATAAGTGACTTTGTTGTTTGAACTTTTCACCAAGAGACTTCTTCCTGTTTGCAAGTAACACCACGACTTGGCGGCTATAGCCTGAACTTTTACCTAAGGACAGCCGAGCGCCCGCCGGGTCCGCGCAATGTGTTAACCTGTTTATTCTACTGTTTCACTTTTATGCAACGTAATGACCTGTCATTAATAAAAGTGTATTACCTGTTATAAAATATAAGAACCTCTGTAATGTGGGTAGTGTGACGCTTGGGGACAAGCGTATTAAACCAAGGGGGAGTGTGGCGCCCCGCAACGAGTGCGTCACAAGAGGGTATTGCAGCCATAAATGCAGCCGCAATATTCTCTGACACAGCAGTGATCTGGTTAACTTTGAGATCCAACCCTGCATGCATCACCTAGGACCGAGGACCAACCCAGGGTCCTGGTGGGCGGAGTGCTAGGGAAGTGTGTAGGGAGAACAGACCCTTAGTCAGTAGGAGGAGTCTAGAACTTGACCTGAGAAGTCTAGAACTTGGAGTAGGAGCGGGGCACCGGTCGGGTGTCAGCACCTGAGGCCTCAACAACCGGGATCGGGCATCATTAACCACGGGTTCCAAAAGACTCCCGTGCCCACAACTCACAGCCGGTTTACTGGTACCGAAGCTGGCAGCAGTTCACCTCTGCTACGCGAACCAGAAGCGTGGAGGAGCAGCTTCACAGGAGCACCCCACCACCAGCCAACTTCCAGTCGTCTAACCAGCGGTGTACCCACTGAGGAATCCAAGGCTCCCCATAACATCCATAACGTACATCTTGGATAGGGCATTGAAGCAGCCTCCCCGTACCCGATCTGGTATTCCTGGGCGACAATGGCAAAACACTTAGCTAGAATGGAGGAACACTTAGTAACATAGTTTTTAAGGTTGAAGGAAGACTTTAAGTCCATCTAGTTCAACCCATAGCCTAACATGTTGATCCAGAGGAAGGCAAAAAAAACCATGTGGCAACACTAAGCTCCACATTGGGGGAAAAAATTCCTTCCTGACTCCAGATACGGCAATCAGACTAATTCCCTGGATCAACGCCCTATCAAAGAATCTAGTATGTATAACTGATAATATTATAGTTTTCAAGAAAGGCATCCAGGCCCTTCTTAAATGTTAGGAGTGACTCACTCATTACAACAGCATGTGGCAGAGAGTTCCATAGTCTCACTGCTCTTACAGTAAAGAATCCGCGTCTGTGATTATGATTAAACCTTTTTTCCTCCAGACGTAGAGGATGCCCCCTTGTCCCAGTCTCAGGCCTAAGAGTAAAGAGATCATTAGAAAGGTCTCTGTACTGTCCCCTCATATATTTATACATTATTATAAGATCACCCCTAAGCCTTCGTTTTTCCAAGCTAAATAACCCCAAGTTTAATAACCTGTCTTGGTATTGCAGACCCCTTAGTCCTCTAATGACTTTTGTCGCTCTTCTCTGGACCCGCTCTAGTTCAGTTATGTCTTTCTTATACACCGGAGACCAGAATTGTACACAGTATTCTAAGTGTGGTCGCACTAGTGACTTGTATAGAGGTAAAATTATGTTCTCCTCATGAGCATCTATGCCTCTTTTAATGCATCCCATTATTTTATTTGCCTTGCGGATCTCTGAGGGACACCATCACTGCTGAGTCCACCCGGTCCACTACCCGTGAACTGTATACCATGTACTGCCTGCTGGTTACCATGTACTGCCTGCTGGTTACAGTAAAGACCCGTTGCAGAGACTTTCTGTGTCCGTGCTTCCTTATGAACTGTCCGTCCGCACTACAAGGTAACCGCAGCTGCCGCACAACATCTTAAGCAGCTCCAGCCTCCGGGGATCACCGCTCAGCCTGTGGGGAGCGTTCCATCTTGCTGCTGTCCATCCCCCGGAGGTTCCACAGCGTCGGTAACGATTACCGAAACTACTCATAGGTGGTGTCACGAATAAATTAAACCCCTTTAATCTGTTCCTACAAGACGTCTTCACTTTTGATCTGCACTCAACCGGGCCCCACTACCGGCAGGCGCGGCCCACCCGTGACAAGGAGGAAGGAGCTACAGCCTGTCTAAACCGGAGTTCACGGGCTGACCGTGAGTCAGACAGGATTTCCCTCACCACCTGAACAAATGTCCAGCTATAGGACAGACATGCAGTAAATGTGTAAAAGGGAATCATTTTGCAGCTGTCTGCAGGTCAGCACACTACAAGTCTCTGCCTCTGACAAAGCCCGCAAGTATAAAAATGGTAAATCAGGACACAGAAGAAGTGTCTGAGGCGGAAAACTATTTGTTCACCACCTCTGCCACTGGCTCCGTGCAGTCTCCCTGCATCACACTCCCAATCTGCGACACCAATATCACCTTTACAATAGATACGGGTGCTTCAGTGGATATTATAGACAACACTGCATATAAACAATTGGAGAATAAGCCAGTTTTACAGCAAGTGAACACAAAAATCTTCCCATATGGATCTACAACACCTCTAGCTACAAGAGGACAATTTGACACGGAAATCAGCTATAAAGAAAACAGGCATAAAACCACTTTTCACACATTACAAGGATCGGGAGGCTGTCTTCTCAGCTATCACACTGCATTGAAGCTAGGTCTCATCCAGATGATTCATACCATAACTGACCCGGCAGATATGGATGTACAGGCCATGGTAAACAGTTTTCCCTCATTATTTAGTGGTTTGGGGAAATTAAAGGACTCTCAAGTACATCTTCATGTGGATGACAGTGTTCGTCCGGTAGCCCAACCACATAGACGCATTCCTTTTCACCTGAGAAAGAAGGTGGAAAAAGAACTTCAATTCCTCATGGATGAGGACGTCATTGAAACGGTTACTGGTCCCACTCCGTGGGTCTCTCCACTTGTGATAGTTCCAAAACCAAAGACTCCTGAGCAGGTGAGACTGTGTGTTGACATGCGCCTACCCAACACCGCTATCCAGAGAGAAAGACATATCTCACCCACGATTGATGACATGATTCATTTATTAAATGGAACGACCGTCTTTTCAAAGCTCGACCTCAATAAAGGCTATCACCAATTAGAACTGAGTCCAGAATCCAGATACTTAACAACATTTTCCACACATGTGGGCCTCAGAAGATATAAAAGATTGACTTTTGGAGTCTGCTCAGCAGCAGAGATCTTTCAGGATGTGATAAGGAGCGTCATTCAACACATTCCAAATGCCTTTAATTACAGTCATGACATACTGTTTTTTGGTAAAACTCAGGCTGAACATAATCATGCGCTATACAACATCTTCGAATGCCTGCTCTCTGCTGGACTCACTTTAAATAAAGAAAAAGTGCGAATTTGATAGAAGTTCATTAGAGTTCTATGGTCACATTTTCTCGGCAAAAGGAGTACAACCTGACCCTAAGAAAGTAGAATCCATCAAAACAGCCTCAATTCCACAAACTGCCAGTGAAGTACGCTCTTTTCTTGGAATGGCAAGCTACAGTGCTAGATATATTCCAAATTTTTCAACTATCAGCAGTCCATTAAGAGAACTTACAAAGCAAAATTGTGTTTTTCAATGGTCCCAAGACTGTCAGACCTCTTTTAAAGCAATTAAAAATGAACTTTGCTCATCCACTACCATGGCTTATTTTGATCCGGCACTTTGAACCAAATTAATTGTGGACGCCAGTCCCGTAGGGCTGGGTGCTAACTTAGCACAATATAAGGATAATAATCAAGATCCTCACATCATTTCTTATGCAAGTAAAAGTTTAACAAGCACTGAAAAGAAATATTCTCAACCTGAAAAAGAAAGCTTGGCAGTTGTCTGGGGATGTGAACACTTTCACTTATTTCTCTATGGAGCTCCCTTCACCATCGTCACCGACCATCAAGCACTCCTTACGATCTTTGGAAATCCCAGAGCTAAAATGCCTGCACGCATTGAAAGATGGGGTCTACGTCTACAGGACTATAACTACAAAATTATTCACAAACCTGGAAAATTCAGCAATCCAGCTGACTATCTTTCAAGACATCCTATGAATGATGCCTCACCTGAGCGTTCCTCCATTGAAGAATACATACGCTTCATTACAGCTCAAGCAGTGCCTAAAGCACTCTCCATTGATCACTTTGTGAATGCAACGAGTGACAAAACACTATGTGCTTTAATACAAATCATACAAAATCGAAGGTGGCATGAAATTCAAAAAGAAAAATTTCCCGAGTCTGAGATTGATCTGAAGGAATTAAAACTATTCTCAAGTGTACGGGATGAATTATCAGTCACTGAAGAACACATTATTCTTCGAGGTACCAAACTGGTTGTACCTAAGAGTTACCGCAACTTAGTCATACAGATCGCACATGAAGGTCATCTGGGAATTGTTGGTACTAAAAAATTACTTAGAAAAAAAGTGTGGTTCCCAAACATGGATCAATTGGTGGAAGAGAAGATTAGACATTGCTCCACCTGTCAATTCATTACTCCATCATCAAACTTAGAACCACTGCAAATGTCTCCGCTACCCACTGCTGTCTGGGAGGAAGTGGCAGTCGACATATATGGACCATTACCCAATGGCCAGTACATTCTAGTAACAATTGATGAATATTCTAGATACCCTGTCATTTCTTTCATATCTTCAACATCTGCCACTAGTGTCTTACCAGAACTGGATGACATATTCTCTGCATATGGCATCCCAAGAGTGGTTAAAACAGACAATGGACCTCCGTTCAATGGACATGTGTTTACACAATTTTCTGAACACTTGGGGTTCAGTCACAGGAAAATCACACCTTGCTGGCCGCAAGCCAATGGTATAGTAGAACATTTCATGCGCACTAAGGGGAAAAGAGTCAAGGCAGCGAGTCTGGAGCACACCCCGCTGAAACAGTCATTATACAAATTCATGCGCAATTATCGCAATACGCCACATTCTACTACTAATGCTGCTCCAGCTCATCTAATGTTCAACAGAACTCCACGCATACGTATCCCTGACGTGACCAGTCATCCCTTACCAAGTGACTCTTCTGTGCGATCAGCAGACTCTTCTAGCAAACAAGCTATGAAACGTTATGCAGACAGAAGGCGAAGGGCACAGCCAAGTGCCATCAAAAAAGGGATGTTGTTGTTGTGCTTCAAAAACCAACCAACAAGACTTCAGCTAATCCTGCACAATACAATGTTACTGATAAGAAAGGCAGCATGGTCACGGCTGAGCGAAATGGACACTTCATACCTCGAAATTCATCACATTTTAAAATCACACCGCAAAATGATGATAATGATCTTCCTCTGATGGAAGACTTGGTACTCGGTGGAGAGGACCACCCGGAAGTGAACAATTCTTCAATAACGGACACACTCATTGAGCCCAGACGCTATCCAACACGGGAAAGGAGGGCTCCATCACGGCTTATTGAAGAAGTGTAAAGGAGAAAAGAAGGAAAAACATACAGAGTTCTTTTTGGTTGTTGTGTTTTTTGTTTTTTTTTTGTTGTCTGTGTTCTTTTTTTCCTTCGGTGCCTGATTTCAATAGACTAAATAGGCCAAAACCGACATATATATTTATTGGACATTTTCACATTGTTACATTGTCAGTGTTTTTCTTCTAAGTTATAAAAAAAAAAAAAAAAAAAAAAAAAGGGGATGATGTAATGTACAATAATTAGATCTGCCTCTTTAAGAAAACTATGTCTGGTGTATCATGGGTAAGGAGAAGAAGGAGGTGGGAAGTTAAGTTTTAGTTTCACTTTGAAGCATGCTGCTGGAAAGGACTGTTCTGGCTTCCGGTTCCGGCGCCTCTATGGTCGGCTGCACGTGTTAGTGCTCCGGAGCCCGCCGCAGCCCGCGCACCTAATCCCTTATCCCCAGAGCAGCGCACATCGCCACAATGAGCGGCGGCAGAAGTGGGACACCTTCTACCTTGGACCGCTTTCTTGTAAGAGGCGGCGGGAGAGAGCTGAGTGGCGGGAGCCGCCCGCAGGGAGGAGAGGAAAATGGCGCCAATCTGTTAATGGAGGAGAGTAGCGAGAAGTCCCTGCCAGCGGGGGTGAGGGAATGTGGATCGGAGGTCACCAGGCAGCCCTTCAGCTGTAGCAGTACCCAGGAGTTGGCAAGTACCCACAATCAAACCCCATTATTACAACAACAACTTGCAGGGGATGAGGAGATGGGAGACAGAGACACTCATAGCTGTGCACCAGCTCATGGACTATAAGGCCCTAGCTAAAGAGCTTGCACTCCACTTGGCTGATGACTTCAAACATGCAATTGCTTACTTGATGAAAACTACTAGAGAAAAAAGCAGCATCAGAAAACTTACCATCCATGCCAAAAACAGAAACCAAAGGCACTTACAGGATGCAGTCAGAGCCCAATTGTGGAGCAAGCCCAGCTGCTGGCTAATGACTCACCTCTACCAGCAATGTGGGAGGCGAGCTGCCATGCATACACTAGGCCTGCATAGAGCACCATTCACACTGATACATATGATGCAGAGTGTCTGAAAGCTACCCAACCACTCTGCTGCCTGAGCATTGGGCCGCACAGTACGATGCCTCTGCACCACTGGATGAATGGCGCCCCTATGGGCCCAACTGCACCCTGGATGGATAAAAAAGTGCAAAAGTTTTTTATATGATAAATAAAAAACCTTTATAGATGGGATTTTGGTTCATGTGTTGGCCCAAGACATTTAAGCCGGTGACCCACGATCAAGGGATCCCATGCTCACCAGTCCTAACTAAATTGTACAAAAACTACTAGAGAAAAAAGCAGCATCAGAAAACTTACCATCCATGCCAAAAACAGAAACCAAAGGCACTTACAGGATGCAGTCAGAGCCCAATTGTGGAGCAAGCCCAGCTGCTGGCTAATGACTCACCTCTACCAGCAATGTGGGAGGCGAGCTGCCATGCATACACTAGGCCTGCATAGAGCACCATTCACACTGATACATATGATGCAGAGTGTCTGAAAGCTACCCAACCACTCTGCTGCCTGAGCATTGGGCCGCACAGTACGATGCCTCTGCACCACTGGATGAATGGCGCCCCTATGGGCCCAACTGCACCCTGGATGGATAAAAAAGTGCAAAAGTTTTTTATATGATAAATAAAAAACCTTTATAGATGGGATTTTGGTTCATGTGTTGGCCCAAGACATTTAAGCCGGTGACCCACGATCAAGGATCCATGTCAAACTAACAAATTGACAAAAACTACCTAGAGAAAAAAGCAGCATCAGAAAACTACCTCATCCCTGAAAAACGAAACCAAAGGCACTACAATGCAGTCAGAGCCCAAATTGTGGAAACCCAGCTGCTGGCTAATGACTCACCTCTACCACAATGTGGGAGGCTGAGTGCCTGATGCACCAGGCCTGCATTAGAGCGACATTCACACTGGATACATATGATGCAGAGTGTCTGAAAGCTACCCAACCACTCTGCTGCATGAGCAATGGGCCAGCACAGTACGATGCCATCTGCACCACGATGAATGGCACCCCATAGGGCCCAACTCACCATGGACAAGCCATGGATAAAAACAGTGCAAATTTTGTAGTATGATCAAATAAAAAACCTTATAGATGGGATTTTGGTTCATGTTTGGCCCAAGACATTTAAGCCGGTGACCCACGATCAAGCAATCCCATGCTCAGCCAGCTAACTAAAGTACAAAAACTACTAGAGAAAAAAGCAGCATCAGAAAACTTACCAACCATGCCAAAACCAGAAACCAAAAGGCACTTGCAAAGGATGCATCAGAGCCCAATGTGAGCAAACCCAGATGCTGGCTATTGACTCACCTCTACCAGCATTTGGGAGGCGAGCTGCCATGCATACACTAGGCCTGCTGAGCACCATTCACTGTGATACATATGAGAAGCGGTCTGAAAGCTACCCAACCATCTGCTCCTGAACAGGTGGCCGACGTAGAGTCTGCACCAATGTGATGAAGCCCCATGTGCCTAATGCACCCTGACGACAATGTAGAGGAGGTGCAAGCTTGCATTTACCTATGCATAAGAACATACACCATCACATGATCATATTATGCAGACGTTCTGAAAGCTACCCACATCAACGGTCCCTGCCCAGCCAATAAATTGGACAACATACTGAGATGCGCTCAGAAACTTACACTGCAAAACGAAAAAAGGCAATGCTACCTAGGGCAACGCACCCTGTGATAAAAAGCAAGTTTTAATGTAATAACCTTAAGTGGTTTGGCAGTTGCAACTTAGCGTACCAACAAGTCCATCCCCATCAACTATTACAAAAAGCAGGATGCAGTCAGAGCCAATGTGGAGCAAGCCCACTGCTGCTAATGATCACCTCTACCAGCATGGGGCGAGCTGCCATCATACACTAGGCCTGCATAGACACCATTCACACTGATACATATGATGCAGAGTGTCTGAAGCTACCCAACCACTCTGTGCCTGAGCATTGCGCACAGTACGATGCCTCTGCACCACTGGATGAATGCGCCCCTATGGCCCAACTGCACCCTGATGGATAAAAAGTGCAAAAGTTTTTTATATATAAAAAAAAACCTTTATAGATGGGATTTTGTCATGTTTGCCAAGACATTTAAGCGGTGACCACGATCAAGGGATCCCATGCTCACCAGTCCTAACTAATTGTACAAAAACTACTAAGAAAAACAGCATCAGAAAACTTCATCCATGCCAAAAACAAAACCAAGGCACTTACAGGAGCAGTCAGAGCCAATTGTGGAAGCCCAGCTGCTGGCTAATGACTCACCTCTACCAGCAATGTGGAGGGAGCTGCCATGCATACACTAGGCCTGCATAGAGCACCATTCACATGATACATATGATGCAGAGTGTCTGAAGCTACCCAACCACTCTGCGCTGAGCATGGCGCACAGTACGATGCCTCTGCACCACTGTAATGGCCCTGGCCCAACTGCACCCTGGATGGATAAAAAGTGCAAAATTTTTATATGTAAATAAAACTTTTATGGATTTTGGTTCATGTGTTGCCAAGACATTTAAGCCGGACCCACATCAAGGATCCCATGCTCACCATCCAACAAATTGTAACTATAGAGAAAAAAGCAGCATCAAAACTTACCATCCATGCCAAAAACAAAACCAAAGCATTACAGGATGCAGTCAGACCATTGTGAGCAAGCCAGCTGCTGCTAATGACTCACCTCTACCAGCAATGTGGAGGCAGTGCCATGCATACACTAGCTGCATAGAGCACCATTCACACTGAACATATGATGCAGAGTGTCTAAGCTACCCAACCACTCGCTGCTGAGCATTGGCCGCACAGTACGATGCTCTGCACACTGGATGAATGGCGCCTATGGCCAACTGACGGTGGATAAAAAAGTGCAAATTTTTTTATAATAAAAACCTTTTATGGTTTTGGTTCATGTGTTGGAAGCATTAAGCCGTCCAGATAAGGTCCCATGCCACCAGTCTAACTAATTACACAAGAGAAAAAGCAGCTCAAACTCCATCCATGCCAAAACAGAACCAAGGCTACAGATGCAGAGCCCAATTGGGAGCAGCATGTGGCTAATGACCACCTACCACAATGGAGCGATGCGCTAACAGGCCTGATAAGCACATTCACTGAAATATATCAGGTTCTGAAAGACCCACCCTCTGTGCCGGCATGGCGCACAACATGCCTCGCACCACTGAAATGGCCCCTGGGCCACGACTGATATAAAAAGTGCAAAATTTTTTATGAAAATAAAAACTTTATGATGGATTTTGGTTCATGGTGCCAAGATTAAGCGGTGACCAGTCAGATCCCATCTCACAGTCCTAACTAATTGTACAAAACTAGAAAAAAGACATCGAAAACTTACACTCAAACAGAACAAGGCTAGTGCAGTCAGCCATTGTGGGCAGCCCTGGCTAATATCACCTCCAGCAATGGGAGCAGCTCTGCTACACTGCCGCTAGGCACCCCACTGATCATGATCAAGTGTCTGAACTACCCACACTGCTCCTGAGATTGCCGCAGTACACTCTGCCCCTGATAATGCGCCAGGCCCAACTGCACTGATGGATAAAAAAGGCAAAGTTTTTTAAGAATAAAACCTTGATGGGATTGTTATGTGGCCCAAGACATAAGCGTGCCCACATCAAGGATCATTACCATCTACTAATGTAAAAAAAAAAAAAAAAAAATAAAAAAAAAAACCTACTGAGAAACAGCCGAAATCCCACACATGGGGAGGCGAGCTGCCATCATACCGGCCTGCAGGCACATCACACTGATACATGAGCAGAGTGTGAAAGTACCCACACTCTCTACTTGGCCGCCAGTAAGCCCTGCACATGGATGAATGCCCATGGCCCATGCCCCGGTGGTAAAAAAGTGCAAAGTTTATAGAAATAAAAACCTTAGATGATTGGTCATGTGTGGCCAACATTTAAGCGTGCCAGATCAGTCTGTCACACCTAACTAAATGTACAAAATACTAGAAAAAACAGCTCAAAACTTACCATCCTCAAACAACAACAGGATGCAGTCAGAGCCCAATTGTGGAGCAAGCCCAGCTGCTGGCTAATGACTCACCTCTACCAGCAATGTGGGAGGCGAGCTGCCATGCATACACTAGGCCTGCATAGAGCACCATTCACACTGATACATATGATGCAGAGTGTCTGAAAGCTACCCAACCACTCTGCTGCCTGAGCATTGGGCCGCACAGTACGATGCCTCTGCACCACTGGATGAATGGCGCCCCTATGGGCCCAACTGCACCCTGGATGGATAAAAAAGTGCAAAAGTTTTTTATATGATAAATAAAAAACCTTTATAGATGGGATTTTGGTTCATGTGTTGGCCCAAGACATTTAAGCCGGTGACCCACGATCAAGGGATCCCATGCTCACCAGTCCTAACTAAATTGTACAAAAACTACTAGAGAAAAAAGCAGCATCAGAAAACTTACCATCCATGCCAAAAACAGAAACCAAAGGCACTTACAGGATGCAGTCAGAGCCCAATTGTGGAGCAAGCCCAGCTGCTGGCTAATGACTCACCTCTACCAGCAATGTGGGAGGCGAGCTGCCATGCATACACTAGGCCTGCATAGAGCACCATTCACACTGATACATATGATGCAGAGTGTCTGAAAGCTACCCAACCACTCTGCTGCCTGAGCATTGGGCCGCACAGTACGATGCCTCTGCACCACTGGATGAATGGCGCCTAGTGTATGCATGGCAGCTCGCCTCCCACATTGCTGGTAGAGGTGAGTCATTAGCCAGCAGCTGGGCTTGCTCCACAATTGGGCTCTGACTGCATCCTGTAAGTGCCTTTGGTTTCTGTTTTTGGCATGGATGGTAAGCTTACTTGATGAAAGCATCAACCCGAAAGATAAATAATAAACTGGGTCACCATGACCAGCAGTTGCAGGAAGCAGAAGTTAGGATTTTTACTGCAGAGGACAGGGTGGCTGAGTTGGAACGCCAGGTGCAGGATCTCCAAAAACAGTCATCATACACATTAATCAAACTGGAAGCTATAGAGAACAGAGCACGTAGGAATAATCTAAAAATTGTGGGTCTCCCTGAATCTGTGTCTCTGGGTCAACTGGAAGAGGTATTTGAAGTGGAGTTACCTAAAGCTCTGGGTCTGTCACACAGATGTAAAACGGAGCGCACCCACAGACTAGGTCCCCCCAGAGACCCCCCCCCCAGGAGGACGGGAGCAGCAGACCCACACAATCCAGGGAAGCAAATAAACCGCGCCATACCATCGCTAAGTATTTAAATCACACAGACAAGGAAGAAATTCTGCGGGCCAATAAGGCCAAAAGGCGCCCCCTGTTGTTATTAGGTCAAAAAGTATTGATTTTTGCGGACTATTCAATAGAGGTGACAAGACATAGAAGGGCCTTTAGTGAGGTATGCACCATTCTGTTCAAGAAAAATACTCGCTTCCAACTGAATTATCCAGCCACCTTAAGATTCCGCTCGCCAGAGGGTTCTATGCTTTCCTTTACTGACCCAGAGGAGGCGATGGCTATAATCAGAAGGAATACCAGCAAATCTCCTGAAGGTGGCGGTTCTCATACCAGCAGCCCGGGACGTCTGGATGACAATACTGGCCAAAATTCTGCTACCAATGGTAATTGTGATCAGGAACAGGACTCTGTCAGGACATACAGACTGCGCTCTGACACCATCTTGGAGGAAGGAGCGACGGGACCCGCTACACCAAGGCAACAACGCCAAGCCTCGTCCAGATAGAATAGGAAGAAGGCAGAATGACCGAACGAGGTGGAAGTTGGGGATCCGTGGTCCAGATTAATCTGACTTAGTCAACTCTGATGTCTTCTTCTTTCTTCACCATATATGCATACTTCTAGTTGGCATTTTTTCACCAATGACTCTCCCCCTCCTCCTTCTTTCCCCCTTTTTCCTCCTTCTTTTCCCCCCCCCTTTTTTTTTTTTTTTCTCCTCTCCTTCCCTTAGGGCACCACATGCCTACTGCTGGGGAAGACAGGAGCAGAGACTGCCATAGGTGTAGAGGGACGTGAACTTTGTGCTGTCTTTTCAGAGGTTCCCTTTTTTTTTCTTGTCCCTCCTCTTCGGTTTAAAGAAACTTTTCCTGCAAGCAGTGCTGGTGCAGTGTTCCGTCGAGGATGGACCGTGGCGGAGAGTCTTTGAATATTACCAGAATTGTTTATCCTTAATATCTGTGTAGGGGTTCGGGATCAATACTACTTCGTCCCACTATTTCATTGATGTTTATACTTGTTGGGTTTGTGTGGCGGGCAGGGGACTAAGATACCTTATACCAATGAGGAAAAAAGAGAAGTCAATAGGCTATGCCATAGGGAGGGGGGGGTGTTTATATTAAGAGGGGAAAAATGTTGGAGAGGAGGGAAGGTCCGGGAGTTGTTCTTTTGTTTATGAGTTTCTTGTTTTCTTCCCAAAACAAACAGCCGTCCATCTTGATTAAGTACTTCCAGAGTTTTGAACGTGAACGTCTAAACTATCGCAACCACCAATTAAACCCATATTTAGCCTGTGGGGATGGTTAGGTGGGTCTCGTGGAATGTTAAGGGGCTGCGCTTCCCAGCTAAGCGCATGATGATCCTTCGGCATCTTAAGCGCCTCCATGTTGATGTGGCGTTACTCCAGGAGACCCACCTGAAATCCGAGGATTTCTTTAGGCTTAGAAAGCTGTGGGTGGGAGAGGTTTACGGATCCAGTGCTGTCAACAGAAAGGCGTGGGTTCTGATTTTGATCAACAAATCACTGGCTCATTCGGTCCCCTCCTCAGACACGGATCAAGAGGGCAGATTAATTCACATGACCATTCAGTTGCAAAAAGATACTTTTAGTATTTACAACCTTTACGCCCCCAATACGGACCAAAAATCCTTTTTACTGAAAATACAAAATCAACTTCTGACTGATCAGGAGGGCATTAGGCTAGTGGGGGGCGACTTCAACATGGTCCTAAATGAGGATAGGAGACACAGTGATCTTATGGTACCCTTGGCACGTAGAGGATTACTGAACCAGGACCAGGGCTACGGCAAGATGGAGGTGTGGGCGAAGCTACTGGGCGGGGGTAGGGAGCACAGTCAAAAAGGGCCAAACTATAATTTAAAGGACTGGCTTCACCTTTGATGTGCAGGTGCAGGCAAAAAAATATGTATGCAATAAAGGGAGTAAGTTTGCCGCAACACTGAACACAATATGTTAGAGAAACAGCTAAATGGCTGGTACATGAAATGCAGGATTGTCTGTGCAGCTAATGAATGCATGTATGAAAAATGAACACAGTAAATACTGTACTGGAATAAATGAATTGAGAGACTTAGCTTCATCACTGGCCTGCACATCAAAGGTGAAGCCAGTCCTTTAAATTATAGTTTGGCCCTTTTTGACTGTGCTCCCTACCCCCGCCCAGTAGCTTCGCCCACACCTCCATCTTGCCGTAGCCCTGGTCCTGGTTCAGACCACTACCAGCTGGTTTTTTAATTGCATTACACTGGCATATAAACCACTTCCTAGCAGTGTAGGCCACACATAGAGTCAGAGTAGGACCCGGTAAGTTTGAGAGCACTTTGGCGCAGTTACCAGGCTCTTCGCAGTGACGTCAGTGATGAAGCTAAGTCTCTCAATTCATTTATTCCAGTACAGTATTCCCTGGTCCCTAGAGTTAGCCTTTTGGAAGAATTTTTTGACAACTGTAACATGAAGGATGTATGGAGAACATTACACCCTTTAGAGAGAGAATACACCCACTACTCTCACTCACATAGATCCTGGTCGAGATTGGACATGTTTTTTGCCTCATCCTTGTTATTCCAAAGGGTGATTGGGACCACGGTTGAGGACATGGTCATATCCGACCATAGTCCCCTGGTTTTGGACACAAGGGACACTTATCAAAAGGGGACTGATTATCTGTGGAGATTTCCTGATACTCTGGTCCGAGAGGGCGACTTTGTTAGATGTCTTGGGGAGTGGTGGTCAGATTATGCACTACACAATGGGGAACATCGCTCGGACCCGAGTCTATATTGGGAGGCGGCAAAATCAGTTTTACGGGGTAACATCATGGCTTACACCATGAGATTAAAAAAACGAGTTAAGGAACAATATCTAAAGGCCAGCACAACAGTAAGAGGAGCCTACTCTTTATATAAGCTTACTATGTCGGATATAGATAAAGAAAGTTGGCTGTTAGCTAAGAAAGAATTTGAGATGTGGGCTGGGAAAAGGGAGGACCTGTACAAGACCAAACTAGAATTTGAGCTTCACAGTTTGGAGACAAAGCAGGTAGATTGTTGGCGCGTCTGGCAAAGGGAAGACGAACGCACAACCCCATTGGGAAGATAAAAGATAAATTTGGGAACTTGTGGTCGGACCCTAAAGACATTGCTCAGGTGCTGGGAAAATATTATGCCTCGCTATACAAAGAAGAAGAGACGGAAGTGGGGGAGGAGGGCAGATGGCTTTCCTCGATCAAATTACCTAAACTAACTGAGGAAGATGAGGAATTCCTCAACTCCCCCATATTAGAGGCTGAGATTGAACTGGCAATCAAAACGCTTAACCCAGGCAAAGCCCCGGGACCAGATGGTTTTAATGGTGCTTTCTTTAAAGTGTTAAAAGATCAAATTGCCCCTGTGTTAAATGATCTATTCAACAAATTTCTTAATGGCACGCCGATCCCGGACAGAATGAATATGGCCCATATAAAATTAATCCCTAAACCAGACAAACCACTAACTGATCCGGCAAGTTACAGGCCCATATCGCTTATTAATCAGGACCTCAAGCTCCTTTCAAAAATACTAGCCGATAGATTAGCTCAAATACTCCCTAAAATAATCTTACCACATCAAGCAGGATTTATCAAGGGACGCTCGACGGTCTCCAACATTAGAAAGGCGATGCTCCTCTTGGACGTGATGGGGAATCGGAGTGAAGGGGAGGGAGGAGGTCCAGCCATGATCACCTTAGATGCTGAAAAAGCGTTTGATAATGTGAGGTGGTCATGGCTGGATATGGTCCTGGATACTATTGGGTTGAAGGGCCCGTTTCGTCGGTTTATAAGTTCCCTATATGCTAACCCGAAAGCCTGCATTAGCCTACCGGGATTCCTCACGGACACCTTTAGTTTAGAAAAGGGGACAAGACAGGGATGCCCATTATCTCCCCTTTTATTTAACTTAGCAATCGAACCCTTGGCGATATATTTGGAATCACAACATCGGTATGAGGGTCTGAAAGTGGGTACCAAGGAAATTAAATTATCTTTGTTCGCTGATGACATTATCCTGTATGTCCAAAATCCGTAAAGTGACCTCCCCTCTATTTTGAATGACATTGAAAGACTGGGCAAAGCATCTGGGTTTCGTTTAAATAAAGATAAGTGCGAAATACTCTTTATGAGCAGAAATAAATGTAATTCAAGAAATAAATCACTCTGTGGGATAAAAATAGCAAAGGAAAGCGTCAAATACTTGGGGATCCACCTGGCTAAAACTCCACGTCTGATCTATAGACTCAACTTCACCCCGATCATAACTAAAATTGAAAAAGAACTGGCTGGTTGGGTAAATTTGCCCCTGTCTTTGCTGGGCCGCTGTCATCTTATCAAGATGATAAGCTTTGCGAGATTGCTTTATCCCCTCCAGACGATCCCCTTGCTACTCAAGCATGTTGATATCAAAAAACTAAACACAGCTTTCTCAAGATTCCTCTGGAGGGGCAAAAGACTCAGAATTGCTATTCACACCCTTATGCGGTCAAAGTTGGAGGGGGGTATCCAGCTCCCAGAGACCAGAGGTTACAACCTTGCGTGTCTATTGCGCCATGTCCTTGATTGGGTCAAAAATACTAATACATTCTCCGACACTGTGGTGGAGGGAGAGTTGGCTAGGCCTTGGAATTTGTCCTCTCTACTGCATTCCCCTTTATCAAAGTTGCCGGCCAACATCAAAAACACTTCTATTTGCAGAGACACGATAATGACCTGGAAGTCTGTGAGGAAAAAGATGGGTCTTTCTTGGCAGATTTCCAAATTTCTCAGCCCCTGGGCCTCTCCAGCCTTCAGTTTGGGTTATGAGAACCCTCTTTTTAGGGTCTGGAGATCAAGGGGCATTCTAACAATGGGCCATCTTATGCACAAGGAGGGGAGGAGGTGGTTGTCGGGAGAGGAAATTCTGTCAAAATACGAGCTACCCAGGATGCATGTTCTACAATGCCAACAAATTCGCCATTCCCTCATGTCCCGATTAACTGATATTTCAGGAGAGCTGACCCACTCACCGTGGGATGACATGTTAAAAATGGAAGTGGGGGATACGTCTATATCCAACCTTTATAAAATCTTACAAAATACTTTTAGCCCAGCAATTACTGAAAAACTTTTTACTAACTGGAAAAAACATTTTGCAGACCCTGACTTGTCCCACAAAATACTGGAGGGGTGTGCGGTGATGAGAAAATATATCACCAATGAAAGGTGGAGAGACTCCCAATTTCGTCTCATGCATGGATCTATTCAGGGATTTAACGTCCCGCCCTCACCTGATAATCAGGGGAGATGGGTCCATTGCCCCAAATGTAAGACATATAAAACAGACTTGGAACATGGGCAATGGTCATGCGCGAAATCACAAATATACTGGGTTAAGGTTGAACAGTTAGTCTCGGGGCTATTCAACAAAAATGTGGGCTTGAATCCAATGTTATGGCTGTTTCACTACCAGGGAAATGAAGCGGGTTCCACCAAGCCGCACATTTTATTCCATACAATAGCTTCGGTGGCGAACAGACTTTTATTACAATACTGGCTCAAAAATTTTGTCCCAGAGATAGATGTAGTCCTTGAAAATGCTTAGGCACAATTTTTATCTGATTACCCCCCTTAATTTGAAAGCTGCATAGTGGACATACTTACAGTATCAGGGACCGGAGGCTAGTGGGCATGAACACTAACTCTGGCCAGTCACGCACACTACCTCCCCCACTTTAGTGGGGGTGCTTTCTCGGACCAGCCTTTAGTTTTTGGTATCATAGAGAAAGAAATGACGTTTTTTTCCAGCTCAGCCCACTGTGGTCTTCCTCCAGCGTTTATGGATCCGGTTCCTGACGAACGGAAGAATGGGCCTCGGGCAACAATGCTGATAGAAATAATTGCAGTCCAGTGACAGCAGGAAACAGGGATAGTTTTATTCTTCATTAAAATTCCAGTGCAGCATTTGTGAGCCCCAAAGCAGAACAGTAGGCTTCCTAGCTGAAACGCATAGGACTAGGTCCTGTGTTCTACTTTGGGGTATACCCCGCTACTCTGAGGGGGAGGGGATGGAAGATCCTGATGATGACCTCAAAATAAGGGAGTCAGATTAATGGAACTGGGAGGATGACATGGAAAGGAGATTAGGTGCTAATTACTTTGAATGATGTTTCTCCGATAAACAGGCAATATAAAGAAAACAAACAAACCCCCAAGTTTTATTCTGTTCTGTAGCCGCTTGCAGCGTTATTTTTTTTCGCGGCCGCAAGTGCCGGATCTGCCGCATTCCGGCAGAAGTGCACTGGACCACAAGCCCCATGGACGATACATGGGGATTGTCGAATCCGGGCCGCAAGTCGGCCGTTAGGCGGCATATTCGGCAGATGCGGCGCCACCTGCTGGATCTGCTGCAAACCGCTGATGTGAAAGGAGCCTTACATCACATGTCCAGGTCAGCATAAAAATTGTAGTCAAAGGTCCTTTTAAGCAATTTTTATTGATGTACTATGAAGGACACACAAATACCAAAGCTAATTATATTCTTTTCAGTGGAGACTGGAGGTGATTTGATTTAGTTTTCATGTTAATTTTTTGAAAGTATATTTAGATGGAGGTTGTGCATCATCTTGTCTATTCACATGTGTCAAGTCATAATCTTCTGATATGTAGATTAGGTAGGAGGAGCTACAGGTTCAGCAGTTTCCCATTGGCTGGTTGAAGTGACATATGTAGATATATGACCAGAGGTGGAGGATTCTTGACTCCTTATACAACTATAGAAGCTTCTACAAAGTCTCCATAATGTTACAGGCAGGGCCCTATCACCCGGAGGGTCATCACCACAGGGCAGAGGGTAAGACTATACTTTCAGGGATCATTTCTATAGTTTGTAACTTGAAAAATGTGCTGTAAAGTGTCAAGACTCCCCAACCACAAGGAGGAGCTGGAGTGATCTCTCCTGAGCGGGAAGGGAGCTCTCAGTGCTGCTTCATTGCAGGGGCTGATTGCTGATGATGATCGTTCTCCTTCTCTGTTACGGAGAGGGTGGAGGGGGAGATCACAAGCTGAGTGGTTGTGATATTTATCATAGAGAAGAAGGGAACATTAGTTACATATTTTAGTGGAGTAAGAGCCATCCCATAGATGTGTGTATCAGTGCAGTAGTGATGAGCTGGGCACAGGGCAGATCTTTATAATAATATGGTTCTGCTCACAGTAATGAAGCTGGATCTTTTTGGATCCTAAACAGCTCCCTTTTGAATATGTATTTACCCCTTGAGTATACGTATTTTAGATTATGTTAATTACTTGATATGGATGAAACCCTGCCATCTGCAACTAACCAATTGCCAAACATCGGAATTTTATGCAAAGAGCCATTCAGAAAATGTAGTGGTTCTCACTTGTGTGCTGACGCCCTCGTTCACTGCAGGGAGTCTGCTCTTTGTCTTGGATGAGTCGCAACTGGCGCATCACTAGACTAGACTGAGATTTCATTTCAATATACAGGGGTACCTTGCCTTAAAGGCACTCTTCAGAAAGATACTAAATGTACCTCTGAATTGTTACTGGACAGATCTTTCAGAATATGTCAAAATCATTACTGAACTATCTAGTTCTCTTGCTATAAGCATCTTCACACCCAGCAGGCAGCTATCTTCACTATTCCAGTCCATTAAGGCCCAGTTACACACACAGATAATTGTGCAGAGATTGTTTGCAGATCTCTGGTTGCAGTGAAATCATGGACACATTGTTCCAGTTTGTGGCCGTGTACAAATGTAACAATGTGTCCATGATTTTACTGCAACCAGAGATCTGCGAACAATCTCTGCACAATTATCTGTGTGTGTAAGGCTGCCTTCACATTTGCGGACCCCTCCGCAGCGTTCTGCGGAGGGGATCCGCAATGTGACCGCAGCACTGCAGGCCCCTATCTTTATAATGGGAGCGCACGGTGCTGCGTATTACCGTGCGCACCCATTCACTGCCACATGTGATCTGTGCGCAGGCGGATGCCTGCGCACAAATCACCCAGTCTCGTCTGCAGCAGAGATGCAACATGTCGCGTTCGTGGTGCGGACGAGACCTGGTGATTTGTGCGCAGGCATCCGCCTGCGCACAGATGACATATGGCAGTGAATGGGTGCGCACGGTCCTGCGCTGTCAAGTGCAGCACCGTGCGCTCCCATTATAAAGATAGGGGCTTGCGGTGCTGCGGTCACATTGCGGATCCCCTCCACAGAACGCTGCGGAGGGGTCCGCAAATGTGAAGACAGCCTAACTGGGCTTTTACTTTTACTTGAGAGTAGTCTGCAGTATGTAAATGTTATTTAAATAGCCACGCCTATCCAAGCTGGTATTCTGATATGTAGGAGAAGCTACAGGCTCAGCGGTTTCCCATTGGCTGGTTGAAGTGACATATGCAGATTGGGGCTGAAAATGAATGGTTATATGTCAACCCCCTTAATACAAGAAAAAATATATATCAGCTCACCATTGATGTCTTTCTCCGAGAATCCCCTTCATAGCATGAGATGCGGCTTAGCAACTGCCGATTATGGAAACCAGAAGGCAGAGATTGACCCAGCGATGGAGAAAAATAGCAGCAGATAGAGGAGAGTTGTGTAAAACTTCACTTTATTGCAGATCCATGAAAAAATGTATATAAAAATAATGCACAGTGTGCAGCAGTCAGATCAGTCCATAGGATAGTTAAGAGTGACGCGTTTTGGCTAAAACGGAAGCCTTAATCATGATCTGATGTAAATCCCCCACTGTGACCTGCACAGATTGGCAGAACAGTAAACTTTTATCCACTGTAGAATGGGGACGCCAATAAAGCCGATCCCCGTAGAGAATAAATGAAGCGGTGGTCAGGTATGTGTATTGCTCATCCAATCCAAGGATTGAACATCCCCATTCAATGTAAGTTCCTACACTCAGACCCCCACCGATCAACTAGTTATTAGCTCGTGATTAGGTAACAATTTTCATACAGTTTCCTAACATGTATCCAGACTGACCTGTCACCCAGCTTCCCCAGGTCTCTGAATGGTGAGCAGCATTGTGTATATTTTCTATAATCAATATGTCCTCACAGCCCACACAGGTTGGTGGGAGCTTCTCCAGGCTGCAGAATACCAGATCTGACTACTTTTCGTCCATTATATCTCTATGGGAAGTGAGGCGCTATTCTGATTGGTCGCTGTGTGCTGACGGCGACCAATCAGAATAGCGCCTCACTTCCCATAGACATATAATGGACGACTTTGAGTTTCAAATTTACCGCTGAAAGTGAGGCGCTATTCTGATTGGTCGCCGCCAGCACACAGCGACCAATCAGAATAGCGCCTCACTTCCCATAGAGATAGAATGGACGAAAATTCGTCCATTATATCTCTATGGGAAGTGAGGCGCTATTCTGATTGGTCGCTGTGTCCTGACGGCGACCAATCAGAATAGCGCTTCACTTCCCATAGACATATAATGGACGACTTTTCGTCCATTATATCTCTGGGAAGTGAGGCGCTATTCTGATTGGTCGCTGTGTGCTGCCGGCGACCAATCAGAATAGCGCCTCACTTCCCATAGACATATAATGGACAACTTTGAGTTTCAAATTTACCGCTCAAAGTGAGGCGCTATTCTGATTGGTCGCCGGCAGCACACAGCGACCAATCAGAATAGCGCCTCACTTCCCATAGAGATACATAGCGGTGTTTCCAACAATGCATGGCCGGGCCCTTGGTTCCCTTTTCGGCCACGGCGCTCGGCTGTCGCCGGACTTACCGCGGCTGCAAAGACTCACCTATCTATCTCTCTATCTCTCTATCTATCTATCTATCTATCTATCTATCTATCTATCTATCTATCTATCTATCTACTTCTCTATCTATCTCTATCTCTATCTATCTCTATCTATTTATCTATCTATCTATATATCTATCTCTATCTTTTTATCTATCTATCTATCTATCTATCTATCTCTATCTATTTATCTATCTCTATCTATTTATCTATCTCTATCTATTTATCTATCTCTATCTATCTATTTATCTATCTATCTCTATCTATCTACTCTATCTATCTATCTATCTATCTATTCTATCTATCTATCTATCTCTATCTCTTCTCTCTCTCTCTCTCTCTCTCTCTCTCTCTCTCTCTCTCTCTCTCTCTCTCTCTATCTCTCTCTCTCTCCCTCTCTCTCTCCAGATTCTAGACTCCCGATTCTTCAGAATTGGGCTCACAGCTAGTAGTTACATATTCTAGTGGAGTAAGAGCCATCCCATAGATGTGTGTATCAGTGCAGTAGTGATGAGCCGGGCACAGGGCAGATCTCTATAATGAGACGCTTCTGATCACTGTGATGGAGCTGGATCTGTTTGGATTCTGCTCCCTTTTAAGTATGTGTTCTGTTCACCCCATGAATATACATATTTAGGTTGTGTTCACACAAATAAGGCTTTGCCTTGGTTTAATGTAAATGTATGCCAATCTAATCCTGCGTTCTTGGTTTCCAGTAAAACCTATGGAACATCAGAGATAATCTGTCCGCATACATTGGTTTTTGTTATTTGCAGAGTCATCACCTCAGGCTTTACTGCGTTTATGAAAGAATGAGCTGTCAGTTCTTTTCTGAGGTTTTGCTATAGTTTCTATGGAAAATCTGCAGCAAAAACGCAGCAAACCTCCTGCCAACAAATCACAAGAAAAGAGAAACAATCCCTAGGATTTACTGCTGATCTGTTCACACCAAAACCCAACGTGTCTGGGCACAGCCTTAAAGGGGTTGTCCGGGCTTTTTGGATCATTTCTATAGTCTGTTGCACATCTAATGCTGGGTTGCGTTTGCCTTCATTTGCGTTTCTATGTGTTTTTACTGCTAAAAGTTCATGCATTTTTGGCCCCATAGGGTTTAATGGAAACGCATGTTGCAGAACACGTTTTGGGCTACGTTTGCAAAAACACATGCGTTTTTGCATTTCCTGAAAATGACATGCCTTTTTAATGAATTTCCGTTAAACCCTATGTGGCCAAAAAACGCAAATGAAGGCAAACGCATCCCAGCATTAGATGTGAAAAGGTCCTATGTGTATCCAGGCTGCAAAATGATAACAACTTGTAATTTACATCCTGTCAATATTTCATTGTTACCTAGACATCACCCATTTGCGTCTGCCAGAGAACGACCTGGGGCGTGTTTGTATTGGAGCCTGCATCTACATGGAGAACTAGAGGTTATGTCCAGACTCCCTTAAAACATGTTCCCCCCCACCCCCCTCCCCGGTTAACAGTATGCCCAGCCACCCCCAGACTGCTACAGGCCCGCTCCAACCACTAATATGACCACTCACCCCCTTGCACACAGCAGTCTCCTGCTCCACTGGCACAAATCCACATCTGTGTGAAGTAGATTGTGTCAGTGCAGGAGGGGACCGCTGAATGTATGGTGTATGAACTGTTTGTATGAGGTGTACGGAGTGGAGCCATGTGTGTATGGGGTGTACGGAATGGAGCCGAGTGTGTACGAGGTGTGCGGAGTGGAGCCATGTGTATGAGGTTTACGGAGCGGAGCCGCATGTATAAGGTGTACAGAGTGGAGCCACGTGTGTACAAGGTGTACAAAAAGGAGCCGCGTGTGTACGAGGTGTATGGAACGGAGCCGTGTGTATGAGATGTCCGGAGCCGAGCCGTGTGTACGAGGTGTACATAGCGGAGCCGTGTGTACGAGGTGTACAGAGCGGAGCTGTGTTTATGAGGTGTTCGGAGCGGAGCCGTGTGTACGAGGTGTATGGAGCAGAGCTGTGTGTATGAGGTGTACGGAGCAGAGCCGTGTGTACGAGGTGTATGGAGCGGAGCCATGTCTGTACCAATTGTACAAAGTGGAGCCGTGTGTGTACAAGGTGTACGGAACTAAGCCATGTGTACAAGGTGTACAGAGCGGAGCTGACAGTGTATGAGGTGTACGGAGCCGTGTGTACGAGGTGTACAGAGCAGAGCCGCGTGTAGAAGGTGTACAGAGTGGAGCCGTGTGTACGAGGTGCACGGAGCAGAGCCGTGTATACAAGGTGTGCAGAGCTGAGCCGTGTGTATGAGGTGTACAGAGCAGAGCCGTGTGTACGAGGTGTATGGAGTGGCGTGGTGTATACAAGATGTACTGAGCGGAGCCGTGTGTGTACGAGGTGTATGGAGTGGAGCAACATGTGTACGAAGTGTACGGAGCAGAGCCGAAAGTGTACAAGGTGTACAGAGCAGAGCCGCGTGTGTACGAGGTGTACGGAGCGGAGCTGAGAGTGTACGAGGTGTACGGAGGTGAGCTGTGTGTACGAGGTGTACAGAATGGAGCTGTGTATATGAGGTGTACGGAGCCAAGCCGTGTGTACGAGGTGTAGGGAGCGGAGCCACGTGTACCAGGTGTACGGAATGGAGTCGTGTGTACGAGGTGTACGGAGCGGAGCTGAGTGTATACGAGGTGTACGGAGTGGAGCCGAGTGTGGTGTGTACGAGGTGTATGGAGCGGAGCCGTGTGCACGAGGTGTACGTAGCCGAGCCGAGAGTGTACGAGGTGTACAGAGCAGAACCCAGAGTGTACGAGATGTACAGGGCGGAGCCCAGAGTGTACGATGTGTACTGAGCGGAGCTGCATGTATACAAGGTGTGTGAACTAGTAGTCCCCCCTAACAGCATTCTTCTCCAGAATCCCATCTGCCGCTGCCTGCCCTCTAAATTGAAGGGAAGGGGGGGGGGGGAATCGGGGTGCGGGTTATAATCTGAATCTTGCTTACCCGGGGGTTGTAGTGGCAGCTCAGTGTAGCTCCAAGTGGATGTTGGCAGCGGGGCAATGCTTGCAGGCCTGGAGCTGGGGGTATCATGATATTTGGCGGTGTGCAGCTGTGATAGGTGAGCATTGATACTTCCTGGTATCGGCTAATAGCTGCAGAGACGGAGCAAGCACAGCTAAACATCTCAGAGAGCCGAGAGCTCGATCTGTGCCTGCGCTGCCTCTACCAGATGGACTTCAAGAAAATGGCTGCGGACTTGGTGCTTTTGCAGATAGACATTTCGGCTGTCCGAGATCATTAGCTGTGCCTTCTCTGCCTCCGCAGCCATTTGCCAGTACCCCAAAGTATCAATACACACCGAACACTCTGCCCACCCCAGCTTCAAGGCTGCAAGCATTGCTCCACTTCCGACATCCACCAGCGAAGCTACTTCCTGCACACAGCATTGCCTCCAATGATGATCCCCACCACCGCAATTTTGCTTGATGTGAGCCTGTCGTTCCACCACCATCATGCCCCCCCAGTAAGCTACACTGCACATGCGATGCACCAGATTATAGGATGGACCCCCTTTTTTCTCCTAATTTCTTTTTCTTAGTTTGGGGGGTGTCTTATACTTCTCTATGGAGAGGTGCCCCGACCTGTCCTGTTCTTGCTCTTCCTATATGCCATGCTTCTCTATGGGGAGATGTGCCCTGACCTGTCCTGTTCATGCCCTTCCTATGTACCATGCTTCTCTATGAAGATGTGCCCTGACCTGTCCTGATCATACCCTTCCTATATGCCATGCTTCTCTATGGAGATGTGCCCTGACCTGTCCTGTTCATGCCCTTCCTATATGACATGCTTCTCTGTGGAGATGTGCCCTGACCTGTCTTGTTCATGCCCTTCCTATGTACCATGCTTCTCTATGAAGATGTGCTGCCCTGACCTGTCCTGTCCATGCCCTTCCTATATGCCATGCTTCTCTATGGAGATGTGCCCTGACCTGTCCATGCCCTTCCTATATGCCATGTGTGGCGCCCCTGCGACCAGGAGGCCACATAGAGAACTGCAGCCAGGTATGACAGGAAGACAGTTGCACCACAACACCCTCACAGACATCCCACACACCACTAGAGGGCAGCACCCAACTCGGAGCCCAGGACTCTAGGCGGGCAAGGGGTGGTGGGTTTAGGGAACAGTGGGTGGGACAGCAAGCAGGTCAGGTGACAGACGGTAGAAATAGAGAAGGGGAGGAGGAAGGAGTCAGTAGGCCGGAGTGAGCCGAGCTGAAAAGACAGTAGTAGGCCGAGGTAGGCTGAGCAGAAAAGAACAGAAGCACACGTCCTGGAGGAGTGGGGTGAATGGAGCGCACAATCCGAAGTGCCAGTGTAGCCACGGAGAGAAAGCCCATCCAGAGCCAGCACCCCAGGAGTGTGAGGAAAGAGAGGAACAGCAGCACTGGGTCCTAGGATTACAGCCGAGACGACCAACTGCAGGCGGAGTAGCCTTCTGTATGGAACCTGAGTCACACGGTTAGAAGAGAGCCTGATAGAGCCTTGGAGGGAAAGGACTATTGGAGGCTAGGCTGGTAGCAGAGTGTCGGCTCTGAAGGGGACCGATGATCTACCCGGTTTCCCCAGATTAACCGACGGGGAGCTCCAACTCCAGGTTGGAGTTCCTACCCAAAGGGCAGGCAGCTAAGTGGCGACCACGAGGACCCTCAGGGTCCGAGCTACCGCTAAACTGTCCGGTGACACACACAACGAGAGAGAGAGAGTAAAGCCTAGAATGGACAGAGAAAGAGTGAGGGGTCACAGAGAGAAGCAACCTGGCTGCAGGGTATAGAAAGGAACCCGGAGAGGAAGGTCTGAATCTGTGTAAGGCTACTTTCACATTAGCGGTCCCCTCCGCAGCGTTCTGCAGAGGGGAGCCGCAATGTGAGCGCAGCACAGCAAGCCCCTATCTTTATAATGGGAGCGCACGGTGCTGCGCTTGACTGCGCATGACCGTACGCACCCATTCACTCCCACATGTGATCTGTGCGCAGACGGATGTCTGCGCACAAATCACCTAGTCTTCGTACGCACAAGAAAGGCAACATGTTGCCTTTCTTGTGCGGACGAGACTGGGTGATTTGTGGGCAGGCATACGCCTGTGCACAGATCACATATGGGAGTGAATGGGTGCGTACGGTCATGCGCAGTCAAGCGCAGCACCGTGCGCTCCCATTATAAAGATAGGGACTTGCGGTGCTGCGCTTACATTGCAGCTCCCCTTCGCAGAACGCTGCGGAGGGGAACGCTAATGTGGAAGCACCCTAAGAACTGTAACTGAACTGTTGTACTGAAAGAACTGCCAAGTAATCCCTTGCATGATTATCTGCAGTCAGAACTGTATAATTCCTTCCAGCAGGACTGCGGAGAGATCCCACTTAGAGAACCACAGCCTGTCAGCTCTGGGCACTGAAAACAGGAAGGCTGCAGCAGGACAGTAAGTGAAGTGCACCTACTACACGCCTACACCATACACTTTAACATCACTGCCCCGGGGAATCTAGTTCTACCCGCAGAGAACTATTCCATCTACAGCTGCTTTAACATCATCCCCGGAGGTTCTGCAGCAGCGGTGGTCCCATTATTGACCACAAGCCGTGGGTGGCGTCACGACAAACATTCAATCCCATGTAAATATCCCCCTTTTACTTGCCAGGGCCCGGGACACAGTCCGGACCAGGACCCCCGTGATATCCCCCAGCATCAAACCCGGTCCGGTACCGAGTACCCCGTCCCAGTGGGCTTGACACATGCTTCTCTATGGAGATGTGCCCTGGCCTGTTCATGCCCTTCCTATATGCCATGCTTCTCTATGGAGATGTGCCCTGACCTGTCCTGATCATGCCCTTCCTATATGCCATGCTTCTCTATGGAGATGTGCCCAGAACTGGGGAGGGGGCAGCATGTGCAGCTCAGTGATCAGTGCAAGGGAGTAGGCGGAGCAACACAGGGGAACTTGTCTCCCATTGGCTGCTGGAATACACATAGGCTAATTAAGAGAAGAGAGCAGATGCATTGTGGGTGTTGTGTTCTCCAGCTGGTATACAAGTATAGAGGCGTCTAGTTCCTCTGCAGTCCTGGCTCTAATCCCTCACAATGTATCAGGTCTACAGTGTTGTCCTGTATGATGTTGTGTGAATGTCTCCATAATGTTATAGGCAAGGTCCTATCACCTGGAGGGTCATCACCACAGGGCAGAGGGGAAGACTATACTTTCAGGGATCATTTCTATAGTTTGTAACTTGAGAAATGTGCTGTAAAGTGTCCAGACTCCCCAACCACAAGGAGGAGCTGTAGTGATCTCTCCTGAGCGGGAAGGGAGCTCTCAGTGCTGCTTCATTGCAGGGGCTGATTGCTGATGATGATTGTTCTCCTTCTCTGTTACAGAGAGGGTGGAGGGGAAGATCACAAGCTGAGTAGTTGCTCTTTTTTCTGTTAATGGTAGAGTAGTTGCTCATTATGTATTTCTGTGTGTCAATGCATTAGTGATGTGTAGTACAAGCTCTTTTAAGTGCTATAGCGCTGCTTAGGGTATGTGCCCACTGGACGGTTTTCCTGCGGTTTCTGCCTGAGGTTTACCATTGGTTTTATGGTAATTTATTCTAAGGGTATGTGCCCACTAGGCGTTTTTGCTGCATTTTTGGTGCGTTTTCCGCTTGCAGAAAACCATTGGTTTTATGCTAATGTATGCTAATCTGTTCCTGCGGTTGGGCTTCCCAGCAAAACCTATGGGTTTTAGAAAAACGCTGTGCCCACACACTAGTTTTGCAAGTGTCAAGAACTGTCAAATACCTGCGTTTTTGGTGCGGATAGCAAAGAATGGACATGTCAATTCTTTTGTGCGTTTTTGGTGCAGTCAATGGGAAAAACGCTGGAAAACGCAGCTTCAAAAACGCACCAAAAACGCAGTAAAAACGCGCAAAAAACGCGCAAAAAATGCACAAAAAACGCAGACAAGATTCTAGCATTTCTCCTGTCAAGGACTCTAGGATCCTCAGGTTTTCCTGCGTTTATGACTGCTCCAAAAACGTCCTGTGGTCACATACCCTTAGGGCAGAGGTTCCCAACTCCAGGCCTCAAGGCACACCAACAGTGCATGTTTTCAGGATCTTCTTAGTATTGCACAGGGGTTGGAATCATTACCTGTGCATTTGATCACATTAACACCTGTGCAATACTAAGGAAATCCTGAAAACCTGCACTGTTGGTGTGCCTTGAGGCCTGGAGTTGGAAACCTCTGCCTTAGGGTATGTGCCCACAGGGCGTTTATGCCGCGGTTTTCCTGCGTTTTCCGCATGCAGAAAACCATTGGTTTTATGCTAATGTATGCTAATCTGTTCCTGCGGCTGGGCTTCCCAGCAAAACCAATGTGTTTTCAAAAACGCAGTGCACACACATTGGTTTTGCAAGTGTCAAGAATTGTCAAATACCTGCGTTTTTGGTGCGGATAGCAAAGAATGGACATGTCAATTCTTTTTTGCGTTTTTGGTACAGTCAATGGGAAAAACGCAGGAAAAACGCAGCTATCAAAAACGCAGGAAAAACGCAGTAAAAACGCGCAAAAAACGCTCAAAAAACGCAGACAAGATCATAGCATTTCTCCTGTCAAGGACTCTAGGATCCTCAGGTTTTCCTGCGTTCTGGACTGCAGCAAAAATGTCCTGTGGGCACATACCCTTACTCTTCCCTGGTCCTGGTCTCTGCATGCTCCCCTCCACCCGTCTCCGCACTCTTAGCTCACCTTTCCAGAGACCTAGGAAGGGGATTGAGTGTGAAGAGATTGGGAACGGTGGAGGAGAGCGTGTGAAGATCGGGACCATAAGAGGGGAGTCGAGCGTGCAGAGACCGGGATTGGGGAGCATGCGGAGACTGTGGGACGGGGAATGGAGCATGCGGAGACTGTGGAATGGGGAGCCGAGCATGTGGAGATTGGGACCAGGGGAGGGGACATACAGATACCGGGACTGGAGAGTGTGGAGATCTGGACTGCGGAGAGGAGAGCGCTGAGATTGAGACCGCTGAGTGGAGTTCCTATAAGATAGGAGCAGAATCAACAATCATCTCCCTGTCTGACTGAAATAAATTTGTCAGTCTATCTATCTAAAAGGTTCTTACTCCTACACTTTACATATTGTGCCAGCAAACTTACTTAAAGACCTTAATGACATCACAGGTCATGTGCACTAAGGAGCCACTCACTGTGAGTGTAAACTTTCATGTGGGAGGAGCCCCACAGGTCCTCACCATTCCACACCTAGTATTGCAATTCCTGCTCTCTTAGTACCTAGTCACCAGCAGTCGGACGGTTAAAAAAAAAGAAGAAAAAAAAAAGAATCGGCCCAGCTCACAGTGGAGAGCACCAGCCCTTTGTGCTGGATCGTTCACGAACGACACATCACTATTGATTACTTGATATGGATGAAACCCTGCCACCTGCAACCCACCAATTGTCGAACAGCTGAAGTTTATGCAAAGTTAGAGCCATTCAAAAAATTAAAATTTAGTGGCTCTCACTTGTGTGCTGACGCCCTCGTTCACTGTAGGGAGTCAGCTCTTTGTCTCGGATCAGTCACAACTGATACGTCATAGTCAAAGATTTCATTTCAATACAAAGGTATCTCATCTTAAAGGGATTGTCAGGTCATTTTCCAGTATGATACTAAAAGTACCCTTGAATAGTTCCTTGACAGATCTTTCAGAATATGTAAAATCATTACTGTACCCTCTGTAGTTCTCTTGCTATAAGCATCTTTATACCCAGCAGGCAGCTATCTTCACTAGTCCCGTCCATTACTTTCACTCCACAGTGGTCTGCTGTATGTAAATGTTATTTAAATATCCATGCATATCCAAGCTGGTATTCTGACCCTCCCCTCTGTGCTCTGTGCTGAAGTTACACTGAAGTTACACTGAATCTCAGGTTTCTGCAGGCTGCTTGTACTAACATCAATAGTCTGTGCTGCCTGTGAGAGATTTCTATCTGTTTATATGAACATTTGTTTTCCTGCGTACAGCAAATGATCAAATGTTCTTAAAATTATAAAGAAATATCTCAGAGAGCACACACTACATATATTCTTTAATTATGCACTATGAAGTTGTCAGAGATGCAGCTGCTATGAGCACACACCTCCTTCCATCCTTTTTCCTCTGCACTGTGCCTACATCTGGAGAGCTGCACACAGGATACAGCCTCCCATGTAAGTGATTTCCACTGCTTTGGTTGTGTGCTTACAGATCAGGGCAGTGCAGTGCAAGTGATACCATTACATGAATGTATTCATTCCTGGGGGAGTGTGTGGCGCCCCACTAGTCATGGTGCCACTACAGGGGTACTGCACCCAAGACAGTGTGTGTTATCCCAGCCATCAGGGGATGCAATATGATCTGAGGCTCTCATCCCTGCATTCACACATCTAGAATAGGGGGACTAAAGGGTTAACTTATTTGCCTCAGAGACCCAGCCCCGGTGGGAGGAGCTTAGGTGAGTTTAAAGAGCAAGAAGGGAGTGAGTCAGAACAGCCATGGAGAGAGACTGAGAAGGAAGGAAAGCCTGGAGGCTGAGCAAGCAGCGTGCTCGCCTCAGAAGAAGAAAGCGCAGAGAACGGACACCGGGTCCTAGACTGTGCAGGTTAAAACACACCGGCAGGCAATACCGGAGAATGGGGAATTCCAGGTTTCCCAGCCACACAGTGTCAGGAGACAAAGCAGCACATAGAATTCAGAAACGCTGACTGCCCGGGTGAGGGAGGAAAGTGAAGGACTCGAGCTGCCTGTCATATGGCACGCGCAGGAGCCAGAAATTACAAGCGCAGGAAGAGAAAGTGAGGACAGGGGTTGGAGCCTGAAGGAACATCAGAGAGGGTCTTGGAGAGATTTTGCATCCTTTGGTGGCTACCCGGCCAGCTACCTGAAACTGTGACTGTGTACCTTGCATGCTGTCTGAAAAGTCACCAGTAGAGTACCCAGTGAGCTCACCCTTGTCTGAGACTGATTTCTTCCAGCACCACAGCAGTAAAGTCCCACCTGGGGAGTCACAGCCTGTCAGCCCTGCACACTGGCTGGAAGAAGCTGCTGCAGCAAAGTAAGTGACTGTGTGAATCACAATCCCCTGCAAAGCCCCATCATAAACAATCACTCCTGCCCTGGGGACCCTCAGCCCCACCCGAGGAGGGCTTTCCATCCATGCTGCCCCAAGTCACCGTCCCCAGCAGGAATACGGCAGCGCTGGTTATATTAACCACATACCCTGGGTGGCATCACGACAAATCATCCCTTGTAAATACCCCCTTTTTGGATTGATCCCAGGCCACGGGACCGGGTGACGACTACCGTGATACCCCAGAGACAGCACCGGCCTGGTTCCCGAGTACCCCATAGCCTGGGGGTGCATCATGTGCATCAGAGAATTAAGGGATCACTCACTGTGATTGATAGACAGAATTAATCTTTTATTTTGCATTATACACAGGATAGGGGGAGTAAAATTAAAAGAAATACATGAATAGAAAGAGCTTCACCAGAGGAATTAGAAAATGATATCAGGTACATATGGATTTTTGATCTGACAGATTCCCTTTAAAAGTGTGTTAACATACAATTTGTTTTAGATTACAGCTGTTGCTCTGTATCTGACACCCCCTCCAGAACCATGGGATACTCGGAACCGGGCTACAGTACTGCTGGGGAGTCACAGGGTTCTAGACTTGGCTCCATGACCCTGGCGGTGTCTATAAAAGTTTGGGGGTTACGATTTTAGGGATTAAAAATGTGACGCAACCCGTGATGTTTGGCTATTGATGGCCGACGCTGCAGCGTGGGACCTCTGGGGATAATGGAAACGCAGCTAAGGTGATATCGCTTCCCACGGGTGGAGCTGTTCCCCAGGGCAACCGACATAGTCTATGGCGGTGGTAGGCTGTTGGAGTGCAGGACTGAGAGCGTGGAATAACAGGCAGACATACAGTATGTAGTCTCCTTTACCTTTACTGGTAGTTGCAGGTTCAAACCAAGACACTGTCCACAGGAGATGTTATGAATCCAGGTGGCCTGAAAGCAAGTTGGGGATCTCCTGACCCATTGAGTTCTGAGGCCTCGCTGCTGCGCTCCTCTCTGCTGGTCCTGGCTGCCTGTAGCTAAGCTGCGACCCTCTCCTCCTGCTGGTAAGTCTCTCACCCATGTGGCATTCAGCTCGAGCCCTTCCCGGGCACCATTCCTCTGGGAACTGTCCTTTAGCTCTCCGATGCTGCTGTGCCTCCAGGTGCTTTGCTGTGTCTGTGAGACGTGGAGTCTCATGTCCTCCGGTTTTGGCTGCTGGGTTGGTGGTACCTGCACAACCTCAGGCTCCGGTGTCCATTTCTAGTGCTCTGCTCTGGGGTGAGTCGGTAACTGACCCCACTCCCCACTCTCCTTCCTCAGACCCTCTCCTACGGGTCCCTCACGCTTGCTGCACTTTCACTCTCTACTTTGCCTGGGATAAGCCTGACACTGCTCCAGTCCACAGGATGTCTTCACAGTCCTAGCAACTGAACTAACCCCATCCCCAGAATTTATAGGGGAGCTCCCATGAACCCGGATTCAGAGCTCCACTTTCAGGTCTGGAGTCAGGAAACATGCTTTATTATTTATTTATTTATACCCAGTGTGGAAACCCCCTCATGCTTCCAATCATGACATCACCCCCCGAGGGAGGCAATGCCATTGTGGCAAATGGACTCTGGGGTGCCACATATCTTTTTTGCTTCATGATTTGAGTACAAATGTGAGTCACAATGCAACTGCTACCTGATCAGGTGTTCCTGCTCATTAAGCAACTGAATATTCCTTGTTCCCCCCGATCATCATTCCAGGTGTGGGAAGCAGCAAATACAGTTTCCTGGTCAGCTAATCAGTGTTTGGAAGCGCAGGGCTCCCACATACTGATCATCTCTCATCACACCACACATACATACTCACAAAAAATAACTTATACTCAACCTCCCTATGGTCGCCAGTGTGGCGTCATCATCATGCAGACAGTTGACTGTGAGTGTGCATCAGCTGTTCAGCGAGTGCGGGTCAGCTGACCAGCATGTGAGCGCTGTGTCTCACGCTGTCAGCTGCTGCATGATGATGTGGTGCCCCACCGGGTTAGCAGCCACCAGAGGTACTGCATTCCCATGGTTAGGTAGTGTAGTGCCCCTATTCTCCAGGTGCTGGAATGGTGCAGTTGAACCCACAACAAAAACACACACACAGTGGCAGACCCCTGGGATGGTGGGTGGACCCTGAAGGAGGACCCAGGTCACAAAAGGAGGACAGGACAGTAGAGCCATGAGTCGTCGATAGGAGGAGACGGAGGAGTAACATCAACTGATGAGAAGTGGTAGTTGGGAGTGTAGAGGCGGTGTGGTGCCGACTCCCGTGAGTTGGAGCAATGCTACCACGCTCACCCACGGGAGGGAAAGACTGACTGGCAGAGGAACAGAAGAACCCTAGGAGTGCGGAAGAGACAGCGAGCCCCGTACGACCGAATCTGACAAGACAGAGGGATTGGTGGAGACAGGGGCCCGACCCTGCTGACAATGCAGATCCTTCACACTCAAGCTGTAAACCCGGAACACCCAGACTTCTAACGGGAGCTGTGTCCGAACACCCGACACATCTTGGGGAAGGTGGCCGAACTAGAGAGCAGTGCCCGGGAGTGGAACCTAATGGCGACCAGGACACACATAAGCACTCGTGGCCACCGGTACTTGAGCTCTGTGCTGCGGAGAGATTTAAGAGCCTGGGGGGCAGAGCGATGACCCGCTCGCCTCAGAAGAGAACTACTCCTTATAGCGGTAAGAGAAACAGACCACCAGAGACTGAGACACCTAGAGAGGACATAAAAGGCACCAACCGTGGCTTGACTGCACTAGCACAGCTCTGGAGGAGGAGCGAACCAGAGACTGGCAGGAGCGTACCCTGCGGCCATGTTTACACCCGAGTGAAAGTAACGGAACTGCAGCTGTGGTGTGAGAGACTTTTACTTGCGGCGACCATCGTCCGTAAAGGCCACCCATAACACCGAGAGTACTGTTAACAGAGTGACCAACTTCAAAAGTACGAGTTGGGGAAAAGCACTCCACTGCCCTAGGGACTACGCTCCGCCTGCAGGGAGCGATGCCATCCAAGCTGCCAGTCACCATCACCGTAGGTGTCGTTATGAGTACCCCTTTTATCCCCTCAGACTTTCCTTAACATCTTTTCGTTTATTAAAGTGACACCACCATAGTCACGGGACCGGGTCTCGGCCCCCGTCTGTCCCCATGAAAAGAACCGAAGAAAGGTGAAGCAGAACAACGAGTAACCGCCCGGTTCCTGAGTCTTCCCCGATCCTGGAGTGGGCGTGTCAATGAGAATGCTGCGCTATGATGCAGGGGACCGAAAGGATGTGTGAGTAGGAGCTTTTTTATTTTCATAAAGTGTGTGGCGTGATTGAATCAAATACAAGGATGGGGGCTATGTACCAGAACAGGGGTGCCATGTACCAGGATAGAGATCCTATATACAGTACCAGTATGGGGGTCAATTATTATGGGTTGGAATGGATTAGTAGCATTTTCCGTTTGCCATGATAGCACCCACATGAGAGAGCGGTAGACTGATAAGACGTGCAGGCCTTCAGAGACCTGCCTGCGAGACGCTTCACTCCCTTTCTCCTGCCAGAACAGCCCTGCTGACCTACCATCGCCACGAACCATTCTGGTTGCCCCGGGAACCGCTCCACCCGTGGGGAGCGACACCACCTGCAATGCAGCGTCGGCCATCAATAGACGAACACCACGGGTGGCGTCACGACAACCATTCCCTAAATCCCCTTTACCCACAAATCTTAATCCCCATGAACTTTTTTTGACACCGACAGGGTCATGCAGCTGGCTCTCGACCCCCATGACTCCCACAGCAGCACCGTAGCCCGGTTCCGAGTACCCCACGGCCCTGGAGGGGGTGTGTCACTCTCACTCAAGACTTCTTTGTTAGTAGCATTGACTTCAGCTAGAAGAGTTAGTGACATCCAAGCCCTCTCAATAGACTCTCCCTTCTTGATAGTTTTTCAGGATAAAATAGTGTTAAATACAGACCCATCCTAGTTGCCCAAAATAGTGTCTAGTGTCCAGGAAATTTTCTTACCTTCCTTCTTTGACAGTCCCACTACTTCTGAAGAGCACAACGTTTGTACTCTAGACATTAGAAGGGCAGTTTTAGAATATTTAGATAGGACTAAGCCTTGGAGACAAATCAGAGCCTTATTTTTTTCCTTTCAGGGTCATAGGAAAGAGTTTAGTATTACAAAAAATACTCTAGCTAGGTGGATAAAAAGATGTTATCTGCTTAGCCTACTCAGCCAAAGGTGAAATTCATCTGGAGGGGGTGAAGGCCCACATACTGCTTGGGCAATGGCATCTTCCTGGGTTGAGAAAATATATGTTCACATATGGGCTGAAATATAATACATGTGTTGATATTGTATAATATTATACTAATGGATTGAATGGGTTAATATCAGATGTATAGGTTGATTCACCGAAGTAGGACATAAATTTCAAAACAACTCACCAAAATTTTGCCACTTCTAATACCCATTGCATCTAGCAGGTGGCTGCATCCAACACGCAGCACCTCCGGACCGTGAGCACATAGCCATAGACTGCAGATAGAGGCTACAGATGAACACTCCTTTTTGACTGATTTCTTCCTGTGTGGCTAATGATCTTGTCACTACTAGTAACCTGAGGTGATACCTACTGCCCTTTCAGGATACACAGGTACTTTGGCTCCTCCAGGATGGCACATCTATATGTACCAAGGCAAGAAGGTTGCACCAGTCTGATGAGCATGTGATGGATGTCACTGTGGCGGTCCCAGAGATCATGGCCCATACCGGACATGTTAAAAGGCACTATAAGGGGAATTGTTTGTCGTGATGTCATCTGGGGTTTCTGGTCAGGAATGACCAATGCTGCATATGGTAGTTCCCAGGGAATAGGTGGTGTAATGTGGCAGCTAGTTGGAGCACTCCCCTCAGACGGAGCAGGCCCCTGGAGAGTAAAGGTGGTGAAGTGTTGATGATGAGGGTTGTAGTATCTGAAGGAGCAGGGATGCAGAGAAGCACAGGAATGGGTAGACAGACACATGGTTCTTGCAGTTCTTACCGGTCACTTTTACTAATGTTCAGTGCAGACACAACCCAGCCGAGGTACTGTATTCACCAGGATTGCAGCCTAGCCAGCTTGCAAGTAGTCCAGCCACCTTGCTGAGACACAGGGAATATGTTTTTGCTGTCTTTTGCCCTCTGACACTGCTAACTCCTTTTCTTCCTAGTGTCCTGTGGTTGCAGGTCCCAAAGGCAGGAGACTGAGGGTTCTGTGAGCAACTGCCTTGCAAGTCCTCTTGACCCTATCCAGTTCATTAGCCTTGGGAGAGTCCACTATGGTATTCACTGTACATGCAGCTCAGTGACCTCCAGTTTCTTGGCAGGTCCTGAAGATATCCAGACCAAATTAGGGCTGGTACCCCAGCTCAGCTAGTTCCTCTGTCTGACCTGGACGGCCAGCTGCAATTTGGGTCATTGGGCCAGGGATTCGCAGCTGACCCACGTGTGTCCTGCTCTTTCCACAGCTCCCGACTTCTCCTAGAACTCCCTACTTCTGTTTGCCTCCCACCCCTAACCTAACTCCTCCCTCCAGCCAGTAGATGGGGACTGCTATGAATGTGAGTCTTTTCTGCCCAGCATCTCCCTGGCCTGGAATTTGGATAGTGTTAGGAGTGTGTTGGGGGTCTCAGCATAGCTATCCATTCTTACCTGCGAACATGATGCTACACCTATTAGGTAGATGCAATACTGTGGTGGCGACCGAACCACAGGGGCAACACATATAACAATCAGAGAAAAAGTATAATAGACACATATGCACCAGTTCTGTATTTTTTTTACCCACTCCTGGTTTTGGCTTACAATACTGAGTTGCATACTGACCTAACACTGAACGTATGCACGTGGCCTAAATTAGACTGTATTTACTTCCTTATTGGAGTAAGGGTTTAGGAATTACAGTTCTTTAATATGTAGCTGCCTCTTTTTCAAGGGACCAAAGATAATTAGAGAATTATCTATAATAGGCTACATGGGCTCCTCCCTATTCCACTAGCTTCTCCCTCCTCTCTAAATAGAATCTCATCAGCACCATCTGCCATCTCCTATCTCAGTAATGGGAAAGTCTTCACTGAATACAGATTTTACCATAGAATTGAGAATTTTGTTGATAATTGATCAATTCTGGCAGAAAACGATGCTAATTTGTCTGATACGATACAATACAAAGGTGATTAATTTCATTTGTTCTATTGATTTGTGAAATAAAAACTAAAATGAGGGTTACAATTTAAGCTCTTTCACCATTCCATTAAGACGTTCCGTCTTAGTGACAGATGAACAGAATAGGTGATCTATTGCATCAGTTATGCAAACCAAATTGAAGTAGATGGGTCCCCCAGGGATTATTATTGGGTCTGCTTGGTGTCTATTTTATTTGCATGGAGGATTTTTTTCGTCTTTAAAACAGAACCCATAACAATTCATTGCATCCCTCTGCTTCCATTTACATAATCCATGCAGTAGATCACTTATTCTTCTTGTCTATTCGAAAAAATGACATATGCAAAAGTTATTTCATTATTTTAAATAAATAAGAAAGTCCAAGAAAAGTAATTTTCAAACAGTAACGTGATGAGGAGATGCTAATACAGCGATGATACCGCTTATCAAGCACGCACAGCAGCTAATAACCACAAAACACGGTCAACTGTTATACTGCGTCGTACTAAACCATAAGGTTCAAACTGAGAAAATAGAGACAATTGTGGCTGAAGTGATTTGAGTAAAGCATTTTGTACCACTCAGAAAGAATGGAAATTGGCATCACTTCATCAGCTAAACCAACTGTGAAAAGTGTTTGTTGAACTTGGTACCAGTGCAAAAAATGGAAGCCAACTAAAATAATCACATATGGATTTTACACTGCGCAGTTTTCATCCAATTTCTTCTTTTCGTTTCATATTTGTCTCTTTTTACTTAAAGTAGTATTCCAGCTGTATATAGTGATGGTATAGTGCTAGAATGTGATATCTCTTGCAGATCACTGAGGATAAAGGACACCCCTTCAGCCCCTTCCAGCTACCCCTTGATTTGTTTTTTCTGCAGAGTGCCGCAGGAGTCTTGGTGCTGAAGCTACTTGCATGGAAAAAACTGTATAACAAAATTGTGTTAGTACTCTGCTTTAATAGGTAATAAATAACAAATAGCAAGTGCTAGTAAAAAACAGTGTCAAAAACAGGGTACTTAGTTAATACGTTTTTTGCAAAAAGTACATGAAGCCGTTCTACCAACGCCAAGGTGACCCATATCAGAACCGTACCTATCTAACTAATTTAAAACCTGATACCGTATAAGTATACCTCATGGATGCAGGATTAAGATGAGCCAATGTATCTTGGACTCTGGCCCGTCTTCATCCTGCATCCATGAGGTATACTTATACAGGATCAGGTTTTACATTAGTTAGATAGGGACCATTCTGATACGGGTCACCTTGGCGTTGGTAGAACGGCTTTGTACATTTTTTTCAAAAAACATATTAACTACCCTGTTTTTTACTAGCACTTGCTCTTTATTATTACCTATTATATCAGAGTACTTCTACACATTTATTATACTGTTTTTTCTGTGGTCTAGTTATTTGGTGGTGGAAACATGGTCCTACAGACCTGATCACTTTATGCTTTGGCTCTATTGTAAGTTTGCATGGACCCGAGTTGCAGTTATCTCCACTTGGGCGTGACAGCAGAAGAGTGTTAGAAATGCTGCCACCTGTTATGAGAGAAGCAACCTACAGTGCCTTGATAAACTTTTCATACTTTGTCAACTTTTTCACTTTACACGTAGAAACTTTAATGTATTTTATACTGGGATTTTATGTGATATACCAACACAAAGTTGCAAGTAGTTGTGAAGTGTAAAGCAAATGATATATGATTTTCTAAATATTTTAGTATTCTAAATCTATAATTCTGCCAGAAAATATGGGAAGCAAGGTGTACCACGGTCCGCGCTGCTGAGTCCACAAAATCACCTGGGATGCAAGATGTTGTAGCAGTATACTTCTTTATTCCTTCCTACGCGTTTCGGCGCCCTTCCTGGCACCTTCCTCAGGGATATCGATGTAGGGATATCGAGGGATATTGATATCCCTGAGGAAGGTGCCAGGAAGGGCGCTGAAACGCGTAGGAAGGATATCCCTGAGGAAGGTGCCAGGAAGGGTGCCGAAACGCGTAGGAAGGAATAAAGAAGTATACTGCTACAACATCTTGCATCCCAGGTGATTTTGTGGACTCAGCAGCGCGGACCGTGGTACACCTTGCTTCCCATATTTTCTGGCTGTTTTTCCACGTTGGAGTGGTCGGTGGAGGTCCTGCAGCAACTGATACTGTGATATGCTGTTAAACCAGTTGTGGGTCTCACAACTGGAATAGGTGAGTGTAACTGCATTACACCACTCACATCTGAGTGTCACTAGTGATAGGGCACTATTGCGCCTCTTGTTCCCCCACCTTTTTTGTATTAAATCTATAATTCTGACATATACAGTGCCTTGTGAAAGTATTTGGCCCCCTTGAACTTTTCAACCTTTTGCCACATTTCAGTCTTCAAACATAAATATATAAATTCAGTTTTTTTGTGAACAATCAACAACAAGTGGGACACAATCGTGAAGTGGAACGAAATTTATTGGAAATTTTAAACTTTTTTAACAAAAAACTGAAAAGTGGGGCTTGCAATATTATTCAGCACCTTTACTTTCAGTGCAGCAAACTCACTCCAGAAGTTCAGTGAGGATCTCTGAATGATCCAATGTTGTCCTAAATGACTCGTAAAGATAAATAGAATCCACCTGAGTGTAATCAAGTCTCCGTATAAATGCACCTGCTCTGTGATAGTCTCAGGGTTCTGTTTCAAGTGCAGAGAGCATCATGAAGACCAAGGAACACACCAGGCAGGTCCGAGATACTGTTGTGGCAAAGTTTAAAGCCGGATTTGGATGTAGAAAGATTTCCCAAGTTTTAAACATCTCAAGGAGCACTGTGCAAACGATCATATTGAAATGGAAGGAGTATTAGACCACTGCAGCTCTACGAAGACCCGGCTGTCCCTCTGAACTTTCATTTCGAACAAGAAGAAGACTGATCAGAGATGCAGCCAAAGGACCCATGATCACTCTGGATGAACTGCAGAGATATACAGCTGATCAGGACAACAATCTGTCGTACACTGCACAAATCTGGCCTTTATGGAAGAGTGGAAAGAAGAAAGCCATTTCTCAAAGACATCTATAAAACGTCTTGTTTTAAGTTTTCCACAAGCCACCTGGGAGACACACCAAACATGTGGAATAAGGTGCTTTGGTTAGATAAAACCAAAATCGAACTGTTTGGCCACAATGCAAAACGATATGTTTGGTGTAAAAGCAACACAGCTCATCACCCTCAAAACACCATCCCCACTGTCAAACAGGGTGGTGGCAGCATCATGGTTTGGGCCTGCTTTTCTTCAGCAGGGACAGGGAAGATGGATGGAGCCAAATACAGGACCATTGTGGAAGAAAACCTGTTGGAGTCTACAAAAGACCTGAGACTGGGACGGAGATTTATCTTCCAACAAGACAATGATTCCAAACATAAAGCAAAATCTACAATGGAATGGCTCAAAAATAAACATATCCAGGTGTTAGAATGACCAAGTCACAGTCCAGACCTGAATCTAATCGAGAATCTGTGGAAAGAGCCGATAACTTCTGTTCACAAACGCTCTCCATCCAACCTCACTGAGCTGCAGCTGTTTTGCAAGGAAGAATGGGCAAGAATTTCAGTCTCTCGATGTGAAAAACTGATAGAGACATACCCCAAGAGACTGCAGCTGTAATCGCAGCAAAAAGTGGCGCTACACAGTATTAACTTAAGAGTCCGAATAATATTGCACTCCCCACTTTTCAGTTTTTTATTTGTTAAAAAAGTTTAAAATATGCAATAAATTTGGTTCCACTTCACGATTGTGTCCCACTTGGTGCTGATTCTTCACAAAAATATAAATTTATATCTTTATGTTTGAAGCCTGAAATGTGGCAAAAGGTTGAAAAGTTCAAGGGGGCCGAATACTTTCACAAGGCACTGTATTTTCTGTTCTTCCATTGGTATCACTGACCTTGCCCTCTCCTGGATCTCCTCCTATCTTTCCAACCGCATATTTAGTGTCTCCCACTCCCACACAACCTCTTCACCCCATCTCCTCTCTGTTGGGGTCCTCAAGGCTCTGTTCTGGGGCCCCTCCTTTTCTCCATCTATACTCTTGGTCTGGGACAACTCCTAAAGTCCCATGGCTTCCAGTATCACCTGTACGCTGATGACACTCAGAACTACCTCTCTGGCCCAGGCGTCACCTCTCTGCTGTCCAGAATCCTGGAGTGTCTATCAGCCATATCCTCCTTCTTCTCCTCCCGCTTCCTAAAACTCAATGTAGACAAAACCGAACTCATCATCTTTCCTCCATCTCACACACCTTCCTTGCCAGACTTATCTATCACAATAAATGACATCACACTTTGCCCTGTACCCGAAGTCCGCTGCCTTGGAGTAACACTTGACTCTGCATTGTCCTTCAAACCGCACATCCAAGCTCCTGCCACGTCTTGCCGTCTCCAACTCATAAGTCATGAGTAAGACTGCTTAGTGCAGTCGAAACACATTGACTGGGTCATGTCGACCATGTAAATTTTTCTTTTGTATGCACTATATTTTCTTTTGAAAAATAAAAAGAAAGGGAAAATCCAGTCCCGTTGAGCATGACTTCAGTTTTTTCTATTCTCCTTGATGTGAGGCCAGGGCGAGCCCCAGGTGGATGAGCATAGAGCAACTGGGTGGGCTGGAATCAAGTTTCTATAGAGATCAAATGTCATTTGTGCTCATTACTGGGCATGGGTTAGGGCCCTTTCACATCAGCGTTTTTTGAAATTCGCGGCAGATGCGTTTTTTTTTCGCGGCCGCACCTGCCGCAAGTGCAAAACCGCACTTGCCGCACCATCCGCAAGTACGCCTATACTTTGCATGGCGTTTACCGCAACTGGGCCGCAAGTGCAGCCGGTATGCGGTAATCGCGGCAGATGCGTTTTTTTCACCGCATCTGCCGCAAATTAAAAAAAACGCTGATGTGAAAGGGCCCTAAGGCGTAGCGCAAGCCAGGCGAAAATGAACTTGTTTTGTATAATAACTGACAACAACCTACAGATATTTGAGGTTGTGATGTCCTACATCAGAGCAATGCCTGAGCTGAATTTACACCATTGAGTTTTCGACTCTTTTTTTTCCCCGCGTGTGCCAAGCGGGGGCGAGGGTAACTAATGGTACCAGGAGACCTTGGGGCACCGGGGGTAGAGAATTGATATTATTTACTGGCAATGTCAGCTTATGTCATGTAATCACCTATACCGGTTATCACGTAATTGGGAATGGAAAAAACTGAGCAGATTCCTAATCTCCATTTTCTCAGTTACCCCCAATTGCTGAAACCCCTGAGATTTTCTAACACTGGGGGGCGCTACAGACTTTTTTCTTTTTGCCATATTTTAACAGCAGAAAGGAAGAGGTACCCTTAACAGCCGCCGTTTCTATACGATACGGTGGTCGTTAAAGAGTTAAAATCCACAGCAGATATATTCGTGGGCACATACGTCTTTAAGTTATCATATTGCTGCTTTTACCAGAGATACAGATGAAGAAAATACGCGTGCTCCTGGCAATGCTGAATGAACTGGCTTAGATTTTAAACAGCTGATAACTAAATCGGTCATTACCTAGAAGTGAGGTCCCAAGGTGTGACCGCAACTGGAGTCCAAACTGAGAATTGCAAGTTATAACTCAACTTTACCACAATCTCATGATCATTGGCCTTTGCAGGTGAGCTTGAATCTTGGCTATAAGTGGCAGCAGCATCTTGGGATCCGACATCTAGATATTGACTTTATTCTAAAAAGCCTCTTGGACATTTTGAAAGAGCTGTCATGGTGCACGCGGACAGGGACACCACTTGTACTCAGTTTATGAAGCATCACCCCTGCACTCACTCATGCTTACACAGGATCATGGTTTATTCCATAAAGCAGCTTTACATTATTGAACAGCGATACTGTGATTAGCTGTCGTTAAAGGTCATAGACGGCTGGAAATGTGTGCTGCTCAAAGTCATTGTGTATACATTGTATTGCTGAAAAATGGAATAAACCAGAGTTTTGTTTAAGCATGACTGCTTGGAGATTTCTGCAAACATTTTGTACAAGATGTCAAGGATGTTCCATATAAAGATATCTCGATATATTCATTTGTGGCAACCCAGGGTTCGGTTGCCACAGACACACCTGGGACAGAGAAGGATCTCCACATCAGGTAAGCCCGCACACAACAACTTCCACTCCAGACCTGAAGGGGGAGCTCTACAAGCTGAGTTCAGGCGAGGTCCCCTATAAATTCAGGCCTTGGGGCGGAGTTAGTTAGTGCAGTTCCAGGGAGGGCCCAGCCCCATGGGAGGAGCTTAGGAGGGTAGAAAAGTGTGTGGGTGGGAGGAGAGTTATTTAGTCTGAGGATTCTGAGTCGGAGAGCTCCGTGGGGGAATGAGGAGTGCAGGACGGCGGAGAAGCCATCAGGACAGAGGGAGATCCTAGGGGCACCAGGTAGTGCGGTGTGCCTGAATCCGGACCCAGTACGTCTATCGACTGGAGGGATCTGTCCCGGAACAGAGGACTGGCTCTAAGCACAGTGCAGGAGTCTACCCCCGAGCTGTCAAACCGGAGGCCCAGATTCTAGAGGAAGTCGCGGCCGAACGCAAGGTGCATCCTTAAAAAGGCACCGAATAGGGTCAAGGGGACCCGGAGAAGAGTGCTCCACTGAGGACCCATGGGAGCTGGCTCTAGGCTCTGCACACAGGAGCACTTCAAGGGAGACAGGAGAGAGCGCAGTGAAGGACTGGAAAGGAATGGCAGGTACATCACCAAGGGTCCTAAGTGAGTCATCCCGGTTCCCCGGTGACTACCCAGGCCAGTAAGACCCGAAAGACTGTATCATCTGTGACCTGTCTGAAGTACTGCCATTAAAACCCATGCAGAGTTAAAGACTGTGTGACATACTTTATTTCCCTCGCCTGATGAGCCGCACACTAGCTGCAGTGAAAACGACAAGTGACTATGCTGTGTGGTAAGCTGCCTCCTTGTGTAAAGACTGTACATAAACTATAACATTCACAACTGCCCTGGGGACCGCGCTCAACCTACGGGGAGCGTAACCATCTTGCTGCTCCACCATCACCCCGCAGGACTGTCCTGCAGCGTCGGTAACATTACCGGAAGCATAGGTGGTGTCACGAAACACTTTTATTTTATTTTTATTGACTGTTTAACCCTCTTTTTAAGCAACCAACAGGGCCATGGGACCGGGCAATAGGCCCCAGTGACATTCCCCACAAATCAACGACCGGTTCCGAGTATCCCATACCCTGGGGCGGGTCAGATTAATACTTCTTTTTTCTTAACAATGTTTTACAGTTGTGGCCAAAAGTATTGACACTTCTGCAATTCTGTCAGATAATACTCAGCTTCTTCCTGAAAATGATTGCAATCACAAATTCTTTGGTATTATTATCTTCATTTAATTTGTCTTCAATGAAAAAACACAAAAGAGAATGAAGCAAAAAGCAAAACATTGATCATTTCACACAAAAGTCCAAAAATGGGCCAGACAAAAGTATTGGCACCCTCAGCCTAATACTTGGTTACACAACCTTTAGCCAAAATAATTGCGATCAACCGCTTCCGGTAACCATCAATGAGTTTCTTACAATGCTCTGCTGGAATTTTAGACCATTCTTCTTTGGCAAACTGCTCCAGGTCCCTGATATTTGAAGGGTGCCTTCTCCAAACTGCCATTTTTAGATCTCTCCACAGGTGTTCTATGGGATTCAGGTCTGGACTCTTTGCTGGCCACCTTAGAAGTCTCCAGTGCTTTCTCTCAAACCATTTTCTAGTGCTTTTTGAAGTGTGTTTTGGGTCATTGTCCTGCTGGAAGACCCATGACCTCTGGGGGAGACCCAGCTTTCTCACACTGGGCCCTACATTATGCTGCAAAATTTGTTGGTAGTCTTCAGACTTCATAATGCCATGCACACGGTCAAGCAGTCCAGTGCCAGAGGCAGCAAAGCAACCCCAAAACATCAGGGAACCTCCGCTATGTTTGACTGTAGGGACCGTGTTCTCCTGTAAACTCTATGTTGATGCCTTTGCCCAAAAAGCTCTACTTTTGTCTCATCTGGCCAGAGAACATTTTTCCAAAACGTTGTAGGCTTTCTCAGGTAAATTTTGGCAAACTCCAGCCTGACTTTTTAATGTCTCGGGGTAAGAAGTGGGATCTTACTGGGTATCCTACCATACAGTCCCTTTTCATTCAGACGCCGACGGAGTCAAGGTTCTTTATCCACCATCCGCACAATCTTGAGTTGAAATCTCTCGTCAATTTTTCTTTTCCGTCCACATCTAGGGAGGTTAGCCACAGTGCCATGGGCTTTAAACTTCTTGACGACACTGCGCATGGTAGACACAGGGACATTCAGGTCTTTGGAGATGGACTTGTAGCCTTGAGATTGCTCATGCTTCCTCACTATTTGGTTTCTCAAGTCCTCAGACAGTTCTTTGGTCTTCTTTCTTTTCTCCATGCTCAATGTGGTACACACAAGGACACAGGACCGAGGTTGAGTCAACTTTAATCCATGTCAACTGGCTGCAAGTGTGATTTAGTTATTGCCAACACCTGTTAGGTGCCACAGGTAAGTAACAGGTGCTGTTAAGTACACAAATTAGAGAAGCATCACATGATTTTTCTAAAAGTGCCAATACTTTTGTCCACCCCCTTTTTTATGTTTGGTGTGGAATTATATCCAATTTGGCTTTAGGACAATTCTCTTTTGTGTTTTTTCATTGAAGACAAATTAAATGAAGATAATAATACCAAAGAATTTGTGATTGCAATCATTTTCAGGAAGAAACTGAGTATTATCTGACAGAATTGCAGGGGTGTCAATACTTTTGGCCACAACTGTATAAGATCCCCTACAGAACGGTGTGTTATCTTGACTTGGTAACTCACTATGTTCCTGCTATTACTCCACAAACAATTTTGTTTGCAGTACACAGATTTCTCCATCTTTCTCTTTCAATGCAACTTCCGCTCTCTGTCACTGGCAGTCTAGCAGCTGTGAGATGTATATTTATAGTCACACCTTGAAAATCTCACTTCTTTAGATTCAAGCTGACATATGATAGCAATCCTTTGTTTGGAAACTAGGTCTGTTCTTGCCTTTGGGGTATCAAAAAAACAAAACCATATGGTCACCTTTTTATATATCGTTTACGCTTCGACAGTTCTTTAGTCAGTTCTCTCTCAAATGAACAGGAGCTCATGATCTGATTCTTAATTAGCATGGTTTTGGTTCATTTGAAAGAATGTTTAACTCCAGTCCAGGGGAGAAGGATGGAGTTTGTACCGGTATTACGAACTTTTAAAATGCATGAATGAATGGGATATATAGAGACATATAAAAGTAAACGTTATGCATGGATAGGTCATATAGAGTCATATAAAAGTAAACATCATAGAGTTGACAGTTTAGAAAACCCATCTTAATATACAGCACCATAGTAGAGCATTGTGAATTAATAGATGGAGTCCTGTGATGAGGAAAGTGTCTCTGAATTATATCTGTTTTGTTCTGTATTACACCTAATTGTTTGGTGGCACTGCAGGTAAATTCAACACTGCCAACCTCTATCTTATACAGTAAAATGCCAGAAGTAGGTGTAAGTAAACGTATAAAGCAGCACTGGAGGTTCCAGTAAAATTCATGGGTTAAAAATATGGCCTGCTGTAGAATTTCTATGTATAATTAATCAGATGACTGATAAGGATGGTGATAAGGCTATACAATTATAGGATAGGTGTTGTGCAGAATCACAAGAGAAGCTGCAGGAGTATATATGTAAAAGGGAAGGGGACAGAGGGAAATGGGGAGTAAGTATTATTAATAAGAACACTGGACATTAGTGAGAAAAGGGGACCACATTGTACTTAAGGGATCGCACATGTGGCTTCATTCTTAAAGGGAACCTGTCACCTCCTTTGGGCATTTTAAACTGTGCCCACCAGCTTACACATTATGTAAATGTGGCTCTTATAACCCCTTCATGTGCCCAGACTGGCCCCTCATACCTGAGATATGCATAAGGGGAGAGGAAAGAAACGTGTGTGTATGACCGGGATCGGGGAAGAAAAGTATATAACACTCGTTTTAGAGTGAAAAAATATTTTTTATTATAACAAATCCATGTGAATAAGGTAAAAAAGCACAAAACATTAAAACCATCTAAAAAATGTGCAACACCGCACGAGATATATCACAAAAACATGCCTACTTTGCATTGAGCCTCAGCTATAGTACTATCTGGTCTATCTTTTGCCCTAACAGCTAGGTGACCTTACTGCATATCTAGATTCCTTATCATGGGAATTTGTGTTATTATGTATCTATTCTTGTTTTTTGCCACCAGGTTAATCCTGCAGGTTCAGCATTATTGCTAGAAATCATAGGAGGCATGTTTTTGTGATATATCTCGTGCGGTGTTGCACATTTTTTAGATGGTTTTAATGTTTTGTGCTTTTTTACCTTATTCACATGGATTTGTTATAATAAAAAATATTTTTTCACTCTAAAACGAGTGTTATATACTTTTCTTCCCCGATCCCGGTCATACACACACGTTTCTTTCCTCTCCCCTTATGCATCCGTTCTATTAAACGTGTGACTGGTGGATCCCGTGTCTTAGTGCCACTCCAAAAAACCCCCCCTTTTTTCTCATACCTGAGATATGAACTTATATTCTGTCTAGTGCTGGCCTCCTAAAAGCTCCGGAAGGCTGCTATATGGTACAGGTGTATAACGTCCTCGCCGCCCCCCTGGCTGCAAAACCCGCCCTGCAATTTGAAAATTCCTGCCCTTCTCTGGCTGACGCGGTGAGTGACAGGAGCACTCACACCTGCGCAGTGGAGCCGCTGGAGCAGGGGTCCGCGCTCCTCCATTGAAGCTTAGTGCCGATGTGTCGTGAGATTTGTAAAGTTTAGCGAGACTTTGGCACAGAAGTCTCACGTGCATTTGTGAAGTGAGATAGCGTTTTTGTCTCCGTGCCGAGGATTAACCAACAGCTGAGCAGGGTGAGCTGGTGAATATGGTGCTTGCATATAACTGTGATATAATCTCTAAGGCTACTTTCACATTTGCGTTCGGCTCCGTTGCATCTGGTTTGCAAATGGGAATACAGTGCCGAACTCATGATTTATTGTGTCACTGCATTCTCATTCACCCCAGAGTATGATTTATACGCTTGCAGAGCCGTGCATACAAATCATACATTCTCGGATGCACAGAAAATGCAACATGTTGTGTTTCTGTGCGCCGAGAATCAGCGCAGGCGGATGCGGCCATTTGCGAGCAACTGCATACACCGTGCGTCCCATGTTAAACATAGGGATGCACAATGGATGCGTGGCAGCATACGTTCGGCCGCTCACATACGTAGCGGAGCTGAACGCAAGTGTGAAACCGGCCTTAGTGAGCTGGATAGGTTCCCACATTTTTGCTGTGTAAAAAACGCAGTATAGTACAAGCTCAACGAATGGGATTATTTCCAATCTGCAGTATGTCAATGTTTTCTGTGGAGACGCTTGTGTTTCTTGCATGGGAGAATGCAATGAACACAGTGAAAATACGCTACATCCAGAATGCCACATAACCTTTATTAAGGTACCCTTAATTCAGAAAGGTGGATGGGATTTATAGAAATCTAACACCCACTGTGCTTCTTTTTTATTCTGCATAAAATAACCTGCAGTGCATTTTTCAAATGTACAGTTTTTTCATTTCTATTGCGGGTACGCTGAGTTTTCCTTGCACATTTTCCCCATAGACTTACTGTATATACTCGTGTATAAGCCGACCCGTGTATAAGCTGACCCCCCTACGTTTGCCCCAAAAATCTGGAAAAACCTATTGACTCGTGTATAAGCCAAGGGTGGACCCCAGCACAGGTATACAGCCCCCAGCAGTGTGGTATACAGGCCCCCCCCAGTGGTATACAGGCCTCCCCAGTGGTAGTATACAGCAGCCCCAGTGGTAGTATACAGCAGCCCCAGTGGTAGTATATAGCATCCCCAGCAGCCCCAGTGGTAGTATACAGCAGCCCCAATGGTAGTATATAGCAGCCCCAGTGGTAGTATATAGCAGCCCCAGCAGCCCCAGTGGTAGTATATAGCAGCCCAGTGGTAGTATACAGCATCCCCAGCAGCCCCAGTGGTAGTATATAGCAGCCCCAGTGGTAGTATATAGCAGCCCCAGCAGCCCCAGTGGTAGTATACACCGGCCCTGCAGCCCAAGTGGTAGTGTATAGCAGCCCCAGCGGTAGTATACAGCAGCCCCAGTAATCCAGGGCCCCCCCAGCCTTGCTACGGTCACATGTAAAGCAAAATATACTTATCACTGTCCTGCTGCCGTCCGCGCCCGCCGCTGCCGACATCCCCGATCCTCCATCTTCATGCGTCTTCTTCCGACTTCCTGTGTTCGGCGCCGGCAATGACGTCATTGCCTGCGACGAACACAGGAAACCGGAAGAAGACGCATGAAGATGGAGGATCGGGGATGTCGGCAACGGCAGGCGCAGACGGCAGCGGGACAGTGATAAGTATATTTTGCTTTACAGGTGACCGGAGCAAGGCTGGGGTGGTCCTGGATTACTGGGGCTGCTGTATACTACCGCTGGGGCTGCTGTATACCGTCACTGACTCGCGTATAAGCCGAGGGGGGTACTTTTCAGCCCAATTTTTGGGCTGAAAAACTCGGCTTATACGCGAGTATATACGGTACATTAGATGTGGAAAATCCACAGGTTAAAAACATACTTGGGTTTTTGGGCGTTGCCATGGCAGAAATGCTTCAAAAATGCAATGCATATAATCCGAACCTAAGAATGTCAATAAAGTTTTGTCAAAGTCAAACACCTGGAAGTGTCAAAAACAAAGCAGCTTTCTTTTAAGCATGACACACTAGAGACAAAAACCTGCAGCATCAAAAACGGGATAAAAACGCATGTTAAAAAAATGCACACAAAAATGCAATGGAAAAACATAATTTACACTCTGCAACATCAAAAACTCCCCGAAACTGCAAGATTATTAAGGCCCCTTTCACATCAGAGTTTTCACTGAATTGCGGCAGACCTGGCAGAATTACCGCATCTGCCGCGTAACGGTCGCACTTGCGGCATACTTGCGGCATACTTGCGGCAAGCCCCATTCATTCTCTATGGGGCATGCGGTCAGGTGAAGCAATGCGGTTTTTGCCACAATCTAACAAATCCGGCATATCAAAAAAACGCAGCTAGCAGCGTTTTCTTTCCCGTGCCACAAGTGGTGGATCTACCTGATCCTGCAAACCGCACTTGCTGCACTTGACCGCAAGCTTCATAGAGAGTGAATGGGGCTTGTCCACCGCTGCCACCAATTGTGGAGATCCGGGGTCGGTGGGTGCTCTCGTCCGCTGGCCCAGCCGCCTTTAGCAAGATAGCCTGGACCAGGGCTCATCCCCAACTGAGTGCCCGAGCTTCTTAACCGTGGGCAGAATACTACTCAGACAACAGAGTATGGGGGAACCACAATATTAAGGCTTTATTGGTTCCCCAAACAGTTAACAGCATATAACACATAACCAGCAAACACAACATGTAACAGGCAACAGAGTCTCACCCTTCCGCTGGTTCACCAGGGATTAGAATATAGCACAACAAAGTATGTAGCCAGGTGACTGGATCGTACCAACCTGGGTGGCTTTCATATGCAGTTTTTGTTATCCCAGCCGAATCCGATCATTCGATGCTGAAGTCCTTGTAGTCTAGTAATCCAGGTTCTGATCCCCTCGGTCAGCACCGTAATGCCTAGGCCTGGGGTTATGGCCAGCTAATCGGGTCCGTAGATCTCAGATTAGCTGCCTGTATCAAGTCCAGTACACCTCTAGTCGGGACCGAAATCCCTAGACTGAGGGCACTAGACAGAATCTCCAAACTCTCCCTGGTTAATCAACAGATCTCCTTATATACCCTCAGCCCTCATTGCAGGATATTGGGGACTTCACAATTGGTGGAATAAAACTGTCTTCTCATTGGCTGAATCTCAAGCCTAAAACATTTTTTACTAGTATTGCAGTCCTGTCAAGGGAGAGCCACACACTGATTTACATAGCACCTAGCAGGATACATTTAAGGGGCCGTTACACGCGTCAATATCGCGTGCAATATCGCTGCTGCACGTGATGTTGCAGTGATATTGACGGGTGTGATAAATCGCTGGTTGATGGTTGCCAGGTTTCCGGACTGGACCGAAAACCTGGCAATGGTCGCCTGGCGTACACGCAGCATCACTGCGTGTGACACCGGGAGACGCAATAAGCCAGGTCCCAGCGCTTCTCAGCAAGTGCTGGGAGCTGGTATCCAGTGTAAACTGCAGGTATCTAGGCAGCGCGCGCTGCCTAGATACCCGATGTATACCTTGGTTACCAGCCTTCTCCGCTCACAGGCTGGTATCCAATGTACACAGCGGGTAACTAGGGTCCTAGCGCGTGCTGTCTAGATACCTGCAGTTTACCCTGGATACCAGCCTGCTCCCGCTATCTGCAGCCTGTCAGTGGGAGCAAGACATCGTGGAAATGATATTTAAATCATTTCCACGATGTCGCTAGTCCACTGATCACTGGTGAGTCTGCCTGTGTGACAGCTCACCAGCGATCAGCCGTCAATGTCGCCAGCGATCAGATCGCTGATGACATTGATGTGTGTGACACCGGCTTAAGTCTGCAATCCATGACATTTAAACAATTATGGCTGAGGCTATTTACATAGAGTCAACAACCCACATGGTAATACAATGGCATTCTAAACAGGATCAGTCCCTCTGACCTTCTAGAGGAGAGATAATTGCATTACATAAGTCCACATCACCAAACATCTACAAGACTTGTATTTACAATGAGTTACTTATCACAAGGTAGATAATTACATTATCCACTTTAAATACAAGCAGGCTCTTAAAAATCTTGTGTAACCCATGAGAGGCATATTACAAGTTTGCAAACCATAATACAATATTGTCGGGATAAATAAGAAATCCTCCTACATTATATATTAAAGGGGCCCATTTCTTCACAAGGCTTGCCGTAAGTGCGACCCTTACGCGGCAGATGCGGTAATTCTGCCGGAACTGCCGCAATTCAGCGTAAGCGCTGATGTGAAAGGGGCCTAAAGTTGGTTTTCAACAAAATTCATATTATAAAAAAAATGAAAATTAAAAAAAAAAAATCATGCAACTCAGAAACCTGAGTTCAGGGAGCAGTGGAGAGGAAAGGGAAAGGCTCATAGGTGGAGAAAGAAGTATATTTAATTGATAAGGTATATTACGAACTGTCCTATATTCCTTTGTACTGTTGATTTATAGCAATGACATTTTAGGGGGGAAAAAATCTTTATTCCTCTATATAAAATGGAAACAGTAGTAAAGGATGTCCGCATTGAATAGAATTTTGGCCTAATTACCCAATCCACCAGACCTTAAAGAGTAACTAATTAATTAACAAAATGTTTTGACTATTTTTTCCATTCTCACTCCATTTTCACCCAGCTTTGACAAACTGGGTGAAGCTATGATAGGGGTGCACTCCTTAAAACCATGAAAAGCAGTGGTGTTTACTAACATGCCTTACTTAACCATACTACAGCACTTCACACCTGATGTTCCTGATTCATAAAGAGGTATACACCAGTCTTAATGTATAGGTCCCTTAGTCTGTAAAAGTAGCATGCTGCATGAGTCAGTCGACAAGGTAGGGGGTACTTGGATACCGGGATAGGCGGTTGCTTCGATCGGGGAATCACGGCTGGTCGGTTCCCGGTTCCTTGCCCTGGACCCTCATTGGCGGGGATGGTGAGGGGGATGATGATGATGGAGGGGGAAGGAATAGTATCGTGACGCCACCTGTGGTACCTGTTAATAGGGTTACCAGGGCTGCGGCCGGCCGCTGAGGTGATGGAGGTGCAGCTCAGAGTAGTACAGCTCCCCACAGGTGGAGCTTTACCTCAGGGCAGTGGGGATGGATGAGGGGAGTTGTAGTTCTTACCCCTCTGATGATGCTGAGGCCCTCTGGGCGCCGGAGGAAAGGATCACAGACACCGATTCAACTCGAACGTCACTTTACTAGTACCGGGTAGATGATACAGTACACAGTCACAGTCTGATTGAACGGGAACATAGCCACAGATTGTAAGGTGATCCTGTAGAGTCTGTTGATGGTCCCTTTTAATGGCTTTCAGGGTCTGTGTTCCTCTTTACCCTCTTTAACCACTCTGCAGAGCTCCTACGCCAGCCCACTGGTCTGTTACAGTTAAGTACGTTCAGTTCCTTACCGGTACAGACGGGAATGGCAACAAGCTAATCCTCCCGCCACCGGAATTCGGTCCTTTTCCTTAAAGTGTCCTGGACCCAATATAGGACTGAGGTTGAGGTACAGTCAGTGGTGCTATGGCTCGCTTCTGTCGGTCCCACAGCTTGTTGGTTTGCAACCAGGGATAGATCACTGCATGCCTCGGCTCCGGTATGCTGGTGTCGACCTCGGACTTCCCCAGCTGGCTCCAACCAGGCCTGGTTCGTACCCTCCGGTCCCGGGTCACCTCTCTCTAAGAGGCGCCCTCCTGTCAGGAATGCTGTCAGGCACAGGCTCTGGCTGCCTTCCCAGCACTGTCTGACTAAAATTAGCTCAACTGTCACTCAAGTCTCCCGCTCTACTCTAAGCTCCACCCCGTGGACCTTCTGAATATACGGTCCCTATGATAAGGGGGGCTAGTGTATGAGTGCTTAGGACAGACTCTATGAGGAAACCTCAAATCCATAGCTACGGAGGCACTACACCAGGGGGGGGGGACTCCAGTCCTCGAGGGCCGCAATCAGTGCAGGTTTTCAGGATTTCCTTAGAATTGCACAGGTGATAACATAATCACTTGCACTGGTGATGATTCCAATCCCTGTGCAATACTAAGGAAATCGTGAAAACCTGAACTGTTTGCGGCCCTCGAGGACTGGAGTTCCCCACCCCTGCACTACACCTTCTGTTTGGGGTGCAGTACTTCCCTGTGGCGCTTAGCCATAGGGGCGCCACATTGCACATTTCCTGTTTTTTTTTGTTTTTTTGTACAGGAGCATCTCAATGAATTAGAATATCATCAAAAAGTTAATTTATTTCACTAATTCAATAAAAATAGTGAAACATATATTATATAGAGTCATTAGACACAGGGTGATCTATTTCAAGTGTTTATTTCTGTTAATGTTGATGATTATAGCTAACAGCCAACGAAAACCCAAAGGTTATTATCTCAGAAAATTAAAGTAGGTAGGATGAAGGGTATGAGAGATAAAATATGACCTAAATAGGTATCAGAGGCTTCACCTTGTGTGGTTGTGAGAGTCACAACCACTATAAAAGCATATCATGGCTGCTGCACTCCCCAGCGTGATGCATATAGAGTAGGGAGGATGAAGGGTTAAAAACTGCGCTGCCGTATTCCACAAGACATCAAAGGGTGAATATAATATATTGATTTATTAGTCAATGTGTTTCAGGGCTCCCTGGCCCCTTCCTCAGGACAAATCAGATACAGCCCCATGTGTACAGGCGCACTACAAGCTGTTGTTGTTTTTTCTTTACATATTGATCAGGACAAATCAGAATCATATTGCCATGTTTCAGGGAGTCCTGAAACGCGTTGGCTAATCAATATTATATTCACCCTTTGATGTCTCATGGAATACGGCTGCACCGTTTTTAACCCTTCATCCTCCCTACTTTAATTTTCTGAAATAACGACCTTTGGGTTTTCATTGACTGTAAGCCATAATCATCAACATTTACAGAAATAAATACATGAAATAGATCACTCTGTAATGACTCTATATAATATATGCAATTCACTTTATGTATTTAATTACTGAAAATACACTTTTTGATGACATTCACTGACATGCACCTGCATATAGGCATTAGTGGATCATTAAAGTTGCAGTGGTAGAATGAAGTTGCCTTTGGTTTCATTCTAGCCTTTATTCTCCATCATTACTTTGGCTCATTGTGGTCGAGTGGGAATAGTTTACAATGCAGCCAATATGAATATCTCTGAATCTTAAGCATGCTTTCCGCAGGTTCTGGAGATGCTTTTTGTCATGAAGCCTTTGTCGTCCTTCTTTGACAAAGAACTTGGTTCCTAGGTTTTATTTCTTCCTCTGTTGTCATGCTCGATAAGTGCGCCAGTCATAAAACACAATAATAAACCTCATGTAGTTGTATCATTGCCATTATTATTGCTGTAATAAAACCACACACTGGTGAGAAGATGCTGTGTGCATACACCTCCCAAACATCATATTTATGCAATAAAAAAAGCAGCATCTTACATACAGTCTGATGGGATTATACCACAGTGGAGAAGGACAAGTGCGCTTTATAAGAGAAGCTGATATTCTCCAGTATTGTGCCTAAATTATTTACCAACAGTGACAAATTATATGGATAATATACTTTTTATTACCCATAAAATGTAATACGTTTTGACATTTTAAATGAAAAATAACTGGTCATGCTAGGCTTTTTCTCTAGTATCCTCCATAGTCAGTGCACACAGTAAAATAGACAAGATTGTTTCATAGTTTTTAGGAATATTTAGGTAAAGACAGGGGCGGACCTACCGTGGTGCCGTTGGTTCAGCTGCACCAGGGCCCGACCGGCTAGGGGGCCCCTCAAGCCTGCAGGGAGGCCCCCAGCCGACCCCCATGACCCTGTGTCAGAGGAGAGGGGGTCAACTGAGGGAAGCTTCCTGCTCCCCTCAGCTGATCCCGCCCCTCCACTCCTCTGCCGCCCCGCCTACCAGGACTGCGCGGGCCGGCGCAGGTAGCAGCCGCAGCGCCCTTAGCAGACACCCAACCCGCCGCCCCTTGCTGTCATGTTAGCAGCTTCCCCCCCGGGCCTCACCATCGGCTGCTGCACCAGGGCCCTCTTGGCACAAGGTCCGCCACTGGGTAAAGAGGTCCATGTGTCCTTCCTTGTTAGGTACCTGTATCCATTGCAGCATTGTTAGCATCTGCCAGAGGAAAACAATGCTCTCATGGGCTGTGATGATGGTGGTGGGGCATTTGGTCTCAATAGTCTATGCAGGGCAGTCACCACCCAGCTGATCTGCTGTGTAAACCCCCTCTTGCTGAGCGGCGTACTTGCTGCCCTCTGATCTCCTATGTCACATCCTTGCCAGAGGACAGGTCCCACCACTTGCTGAGCAGTGTTATCGCTGCACAGTAAAGCTTACTATTTTGTCTGTGATGCAAAGAAAAAAAAGGACTATTTTGAGTGGTGATAGCTGATAGAGGCTTGTACTACAAAGCTAGGATTCAATAGGGACAGTGTGTTGTAGGGGCGCGCTGCTACAAAAACCACGAAGCCCAAATTGTTCAATCTATGAGGTCTTATTAGATCATTCCAACGCGTTTCAGAGCCTGCTATGCTCCTTAACCAGGGAATGCATGGCCTGATGAAGGAGCATAGCAGGCTTTGAAACGCGTTGGATGGATCTACTAAACCCTCCTAAATTGAAGATTTGGGGTTCGTGGTTTTTGCAGCAGTGCGCCCCTACAACACACTGTCCCTATTGAATCCTAGGATTGCTTACCACATTGCTTGTGGAAGTGTGTGTCTCGCAGCAGCTACTTATGTGTTTTATACTGGTTGTGTGTCACACAACCTGCACAGGTGATAAGACCCTATTTGCGATTGCTTCCTTTACAGATATCAACTGTACTACAAAGCTGACATCAATGGTATGTCCAATAAAGTAATTGCTCCTCACATTGTGAAATAAATGCTTAAAGGGGATGTCCATAGTGATGAGCGAGTGTAATCATTGCTATTCGCAACTTGGATGGAGAGTCCGGTATTCGTGATACTCATTAGTCAGCTAGTATCGCTGGTGATCGTGAGTGATGTGTCCATCATGACCGATGTGACACAAATTGACAGCTCCCTTCAGTCCACAAGGGGAGTCAGCCCCCACAGTGAGAGCAGCCTCTCTCTGGGGGCTATACTCATTACTAGAATAGCTATTATGAATATTTCACTACTCGCTCATCACTAGTTGTCCAAGCTTGGAGTTCAAGTCCGCAGTAATGCTATGTGACTGATGACTTGTGAATAGGAATGGGCGAACAGCTTTTCTTTCCCCGTGTTCAGGTTTGGGGATGCTGCGCCTAAGGACGGATATGGTTAATGTTACCTGCAATTAGATTTCTCTTCCTTATGTGACGCGTCGCTGCGTCACTTCCCGGCTGCCCCTTAGCTTATCGCTGAATGTGATTGGCTATTGCAGCCGGTCACATGAAGATTGAACCCGGAAGCCCAGAGCGGTGCAACTGCACACCTGGGGGACATATTGCAGACCCAGCAGGTATAACATTAACCATATCCATTCTTAGGTGCAGCATCCCTGAACCCGAACACGGGGAAAAAAAAGCTGTTCCCCCATCCCTACTTGTGAATCCTCATCGTGGACACACTACACATAGTCAGTATTTTCTGGTGCTAAATATGGTGTGCGTGACTGCAAGTTTACAATTTGCTTACATGTAGTCGTGGTCTCATGCTGAATAGACATGTAGAGTCTCTCTCAATACAAGTAAATTTAGTGAGGCTGGACACATGTATCTAGAATGCGGCAGAAGCATGCAAATCGCATACCATCTGCTCCTTTCATTGTAGTATCCTGACAGTGTGTGATGTGCGGATTCACAAGTCTTCAGTCATATATACTGACTGCATACTTTAACCCCGTACAATAGTCTTTTTTCTTCCTTTTGACCATTCAGATGGAGGTCAAGTGTTATGCAGGTACCTAACTCAAATATGTGTAAACAGTGAAAAATCTGCTGTCAGCCTACTGCCTATAGAATGCTACAGTGCTTAGGGATGAACTCTGCATGAATCCAACTGGAGGGCTCTTCCACAATGAAGAAATGCAATTAGAAAAAATGATCCAGCAGAAATCCCAGCAAAATTATACATTTAAAATCTCTTAATCTTTATTTCTTCCCGTACGTATAAATAACTGTATATAGTATAGTGTGCAGAACTGACGCATTTCAACTATTCAGTCTAAGTAATGGTTAAAATGTGATCCAGTTTCTTTAACTCAAACATCAGGAGATATAGCGCCTACAACACAGCAGCTGCACCCACACAATACTGCTTTCTCTACAGATTAGGTAACCCCTAGCCACACTACTAAGAACCCCAACTCAGGCCTGACTCCCTGAAAGGCCATTGATTGGTTTCTCATTCCTCCTGAGGAACCAGAGGGGAGGTTGCATGCTCAACTATTCAAGAGAGGGGAAGTATAAAGCGGTAAATGGGGACCAAAGGATGGAAACAACCATGAAGCAAGTGGTCACCGGATCAAGTCCTGAAATTGAGGCATGAAAGTGTGAGGGGCCATTGGACCCTCAGCAGTCCCCACCATCTGACTTACTTATAGATGGCCTATACATAAAGGCAAACTCATATACTAATAGAATATATACAAGAACATGAGTACTAAGCCAAATTATATTTAAAAGTAGAAAACCTTTATTGAAAATTTGTATTAAAAGAAAATAAAAAGGGAGTATACTGTGAAGCAAGACACCACTGGGGACGCACAATCTCACTAAATATACATAAGCATCCGAAAAAAATACATAACAATCAACTTCTTACAAACAGGGTGTAATACCATAGAAGATCACTGGAGGTCCTCCATATTCTACCTAAAAATATTTCATATGCATAAGGCAAAGGTGGACACCATATGAGTGTGGCTTCACCATCTGACACTGCTGACGGTATTTGCTCACCAGGCGATCCACATGAAGATTTCCCAAATGAACCCACTAGTTATCTTCAGGACCATAATCTTCCACTTGAACACCTAGAACTCAGAACTCGCTGTACTTCATACTCCAGATCCTCTTCCAAATCCATCTTAATTATGTCCAAGAACCAGGTTTCCTTGCAAGCCTTTTTAAAAGGGAGAATTAAAGGAGTTTTTGATCTTCAAAGACAAAAAAATATTTGACATGACTGTGTTGGGGTCAGAAGTGTCCACATCAGAAAAGCTTGTTGATTGGCTGTGCTGCAGCCTTTTAACGAGATTTATTTGGATGGCAAAGCAAAACAGGAACACAGATGTAGAGTTAGAAGTCCGTGTTCGAGGTTCAGCACCAGACACTAGGTGTCCGTACGAACTCCAAACTGTAAAGTTCAGGTTCGCTCATCCTTAGTCATGGGTCTCCCAACACAACAATGATGCCAAACATACTTCAGGAGGAACCCAGAAATAGATGAGAACAAAGCGCTGGAGAGTTCTTAAGTGACCAGCAATCAATCCAGATCTAAAACCCATTGAACACTTGTGGAGAGACATTTCGGAGAAAGCACCCTTGAAATATGAGAACCTGGAGCAGTTTATAAAAGCGAGTGGTCCAGAATTCCAATTGAGAGGAGTAAGAAGCTGGTGATCATTATAGGAAGTGATTGATTGAAGCTATTTATTCTAAAGGCTGTGTAACTAAAACATTAAGTTGAAGGTGCTAACAATTTTGTCCCGCCCCATTTTTGGAGTTTTATGTGAAATTATGTCCAATTTACCTTTGCGTTTTTTTTTAGTGTGTTGTTACAATACACACAAAGGAAGTAAACGTGTATAACAAAACATGTAACTGAAGTATATTTTCTAGAAAATTATTGCATTTATTGAACAGATTAAGGGTGCCACCACTTTCAGCCATGACTGTATTTATTCAGGATAATAGACTCATTGGAGCCTCGCTTAGGAGTCTCAAACACAGGACTAGCCATATATCCTCCAGGGAAAGACCCAGCCAATGTGTGGCTCCTTGTGGAGACCACCATAACCACCATATTAACTGGCCCTTTCAGTCAATATCCAACTCTTTACGAGTTTAAAGATATAACAAGGGAATACCAAGGCCAGGTATCCATCCACAGACTGCTGTTTCAGGGTGTTACCCCTCATCAGTGTAGAGTAGGATTCTGGCTAGGTGGGAGCAATGCCTAGTAGACCAACATCACAAAGCATTCACTGATCTCAGGGAGACCGTCAAGGAAAAGACTGCGGGCAGCCTGCTAAAGCACTAAAACATAGTGAATTACTAAGCGTATTGCCCTCTGGGAATTATGAATATGCAAATAGAGTCTGTATTTATTCAGGGGCACAGTGTGAGGCAGATATCTTTATTCAGTAGAATTATAATCATACTACTACTTTTAAGGGCATCACGTTGGATGTGCCGCAGAAGAATGGAGAATGTGGAAGTTTGCAGAAATGAGAGCTGTGGCTGTTAAAAGTCATCATGGCATCTTGCAAGATAAAGAAAGAAAGAAAATTGCTCGAGTCAGGGAAGATGTCACCAATACCAGGAGGTATTGTTTGCTTGTAATACTAATTTTCATCAATACTGTGGTTCCTTTATGATTCAAAGTTTGATGAAGACTGATAACAACTTCCAGAATCTCCTTACCATTGTTAAGGACATATTGGACATGTAGGTTCAAGCTATGCCTGACATTTTGATTGATGTACCATGTACTGATGGTGGTTCTGGTGATGTATTCATTCACTATTGTTGGTTCTGGTGATTTATTAGTGTATTGATGGTGGTTCTGGTGATTTTATTAACATAATTATAGTAGTTCTGGTGATGTATTTCTATACTGATAGTGATTCTGGTGATGTATTTGTGACACCCCTGTGGGACCAGTCACCACAGAGGTACTGAACCTCAGCCAGAGGTGTGGTACCCCACTCTCGGGTAAGGAGGGGAGACTACCAGGCACCCACACATCAGTATCCAACAACACCAGTATCCAACACCAAACCACTCCAGGCCAGGGGATCTGGACAAACCCTGTTGAGGGAGGGCCCCATTCCAGGCTGGAGGAGGGAACTAGGTAGAGGGTGTGGGTGGAGGAAGCAGATAAGAGAAGAACACCAGGAAGTGGTGGAAGGAGTAGTATCCATGAGGAGAGAGAGGAGTGAGGAGTAGAGGAGTTGCAGGAGAGATGTGAGGAAAGGCATCCTGGGAATTGAAGCAGAGAGGCTCCTCCCAGGAAAAGGAAGATGTGAGAGCCAGTGACGGCTCAAGAGAGACAGAAGTGGGCCCAGTGGCACAGGAAGCGAGTAATCCAGTCGTGGCGCCTGTATCTGAGCTGAAGGAGACCCAGGGTCGGCTAGAGGGACTAGGCCACAGAGGGGACCGGCCCCAGACTAGTGGAGAAACAGCAAGACTCAGGTAGCGAACTGGAGACTGTGGCATCTTTAGGGGCCACAGTAATCACACTTATTCGTTGAAAAGGTGGCCGCGTAGGGACAGGGGACCAGGATGGGGTTGTCTAACAGGACCTGAGGCTACCGTCTTGTGACACTCAGTGTTTGGCGTGGGGCAGGAGGGCAAGTGACAGTGCAGGAAGACGACCGAGAACGGAACACCAGAAGGGGGTCCCGGTAGATAGTCCTTGACTGATCCAAGAGTTGTCTAGAGCCTGACCGGAGAACAGCACCCCATTGAAAGCTGGAAATACCTGCTGATTTTTATTTGCAGTAATAATTTTCTCCTTCAAACTTTCTTTCGTCAAAGAATGCTCTCTTTGCAGCAATGCCAGCATTGCAGACCTTTGGCATTCTAGCTGTTAATGTGCTGAGGTAATCTTGAGAAATTTCACCCCATGCTTCCTAAAGCCCCTCCCACAAGTTGGATTGGCTTGATGGGCACTTTTTTCATACCATACGGTCAAGCTGCTCCCACAACAGCTCAATGGGGTTGAGATCTGGTGACTGCGCTGACCACTCTATTACAGATAGAATACCGGCTGCCTGCTTGTTCCATAAATAGTTCATGCATAATTTGGAGGTGTGCTTTGGGTCATTATCCTGTTTTAGGATGAAATTGTCTCCAATCAAGCGCTGTCCACAGGGTATGGCATGGCATTGCAAAAAGGAGTGATAGCCTTCCTTATTCAAAATCCCTTTCACCTTGTACAAATCTCCCACTTTACCAGCACCAAAGCAGCCTCAGAGCATCACATTACCTCCACCATGCTTGACAGATGGCGTCAGGCACTCTTCCAGAATCTTTTCAGTTGTTCTGCGCCTCACAAATGTTCTTTTGTGTGATCCAAACACCTCAAACTTTGATTGTCTGTCCATAAAACTTTTTTCCAATCTTCCTCTGTCCGATGTCTGTGTTCTTTTGCCCATATTAATCTTTTTCCTTTTATTAGCTAGTCTCAGATATGGCTTTTTCTTTGCCACTCTGCCCTGAAGGCAGCATCTTCACTGTAGATGTTGACACTGGCGTTTGCGGGTACTATTTAATGAAGCTGGCAGTTGAGGAGCTGTGAGGCATCGATTTCTCAAACTAGAGACTCTAATGTACTTGTCTTGTTGCTCAGTTGTGCAGCGGGGCCTCCGACTTCTCTTTCTACTCTGGTTAGAGCCTGTTTGCGCTTTCCTCTGAAAGGAGTAGTACACACCGTTGTAGGAAATCTTCTGTCTTTTGACAATTTCTCGCATGGGATAGCTTTCATTTCTAAGAACAAGAATAGACTGTCGAGTTTCACATGAAAGTTCTCTTTTTCTGGCCATTTTGAGAGTTTCATTGAACAAACAAATGTAATGCTCCAGATTCTCAACTAGCTCAAAGGAAGGACAATTTTATAGCTTCTCTAATCAGCCAAACCGTGATACTTGGCCATTGTAATATAGTATGTCCTGTTTGACCAGTTAAGGGTTATTATGTTTTTGTTACGTATGCTTAGGTGAATGTGGGACCTGGACCACAGGGGGAACTGTGGCAGCTGACCCCCTGGGCAGGGACAGACAAAGGCACAGTCTCTGGTGTAGGCAGGCACAGCAAGAGTGGCTGTAGCAGACAAAGTGGCAGGCACAGTCCCTGGGGTAGGCAGGCACAGCCGGTTCAGCCGTGGCAGACAGTGTCAGGCACAGTCACTAAGTATGCTGGTACACACTGGTACAGAGCACATGGCAAGAATATGCAGGTAAAGGAAGCCAGGACACAGGAAAACAGGAAGAAAGCCCAGGCACAGGACCTAATGACTAGCTAGCTAGACCAAAACAAACTAATAGTGTTGATCGGGCACCTCACCTAATAGAAGAATGCCTTATATACCAAGTAAAGAGAGGGGGGGGGACAAGAGGTGCAATAGTGCCCTTATCACTAGACACTAAACAAAGCAGGTGAGAAAGTGGTTCACTCACCTAGTCCAGTTGTGCCACCCACAACTGGTTAAGAGGCCTGATATGATAAGTGTCCTGATGGCTGCTGCTGGACTATCAATTAGATATCGATATGAATGAAACTCTAATCGCCTGTACACTCCCTCTACTCTGTTTTGGAGGGGGTATACCTTATAGTGAAGAGATGGACTAATGGATCCTGACCCCCTATCTTTATTAGTTTTCCATCATGCCCCAACTCTTAGTTGTCCTGCATATAAATAATCGTATTCTTTTTAAGGAAAGTTTTTTTGGGATCTTTTCCATTGGAGATATTTTTTAACTAGATGCAATAAAAATATATTTTAGCCTCCATTGACGGGTAATCGGACACGAACCTGGATAACAAAGCTGTCCTGGTGGAAAGAAAAAGCTCTTGACATCTTTACTCACAGGCTGCTAGTGAGTGAGACTGTAATCGCCCTTATAACCTCTCAGTTCTTTTCTGAGGCAGGGTTCCCCATAGTGGAGAGATGAATCAATACATCTTGACCCCCCATCCTTATAAGTCCCTCCTATATTCCATTCCTTGGGATTTATTTGTCTCGCATACAAATAATAAGACTCTATGAATTCTTTTTAATGAAGAATTTTTTATTTAGATATTTTTTGAGATATATTTTATATTTTATATATATTTTTTATTTAGATATATTTAATCACATGTAACAAAGATACATTTATATTTGAATCAATATTCAGATTCTAATTTCCTTTATTAATTCGTTTAATATACTCAGTTTTAATCATGTTTTCAATAAAATTTTCTATAGTTTATTACCAATTTAATAATAATCTAATAATAATTTAATAAATTTTTAACTTTTATGTGAATAAAGTCATTTTAAAAAATAGGGTAAGAACAAAAATTCATATCCAGATTAAACTCTCCTATGGCAGCTTCCTCTGGTGCCTGCAAAATAAAAAAAGAGATACATGTCACCTGATGCAAAAAATCAGAAGCTGAAGTAGTTGCCAACACTGATGGCTCAGTGCATAATGAAATTACCCATGAGAATGAGTGTTGTGCAGACACAAGTTCGAAACTCAGAGGTGACTACCGATGCTCCACCATTACTTTTACTCATTTTACATTTTTTTACATACGGCGCGCACATAGGACAGACTTTTGGGTGATTTTCCGCTTGATTTTCAGGAAGGATTTTTATGTTAACATTTTACTGAATTTTTAAATATATGTAATGATATGTAACTTGCATTTTGATGTATGTGTAAAGTTGTTTTACATTTTTTGCGCCAAAATGTAACACCCGCCCAGCCATGATGACGTTTTTGACGTCACATGATGGGGAACACCCACTTGTTATGTCAATTGCTATGTGTATAAATATGAGTTGTTTGGTGGGGGAGGGACATCCCTGAGGAAGACGCCAGGAGGGCGTTGAAACGCGTTGGATGAATAAAGAGGATAAATTTGGATACTGACTACTAGCGTTATTACGAGCGGATTTCTTGGCAGCGCGGACTGTGACACACCTTCCTTTCCCAAAACTTATATACCAAGTGCCTCTCAGTGATAGGCAGCAGAGAAACACATGGGTGGCCATGGAGCTTGGAGTCTTGCTGAAGCGGTGAGGGAATTGTTATCACCGCTGCAGGAGAGAGGCAAGGCAGCACGGGGATGCTGAAATAACAGTTTTTGTTTTATCTAAGGGACATTTTCCAAGTTTTTGATGAAAGTCTGCAGTGACTCTATGTGACTGCAGACTTCTGAATTCTCACTTCAAGCGCATTGAATGCTGTCAGGATTTTCTGGTGCTGGCAATGAGAGTGGGATGTCATGAAACCTCAAGTTATAATTTACATACGTGCGGTCACGTGCTTACAAGGCATGCATAGCCTCACTCAAAATAAGTGAATTGAGTGATGCCAGACACGTCTAGTTGGAATGTAGCCAAAAGTATGAATACTACATAATTGTACTCAGACAACTGTCCACTGTTGCCCCAAACGCGGACTTTAAAGTTATGAGATGGAGCCTGAGGGGCTGTAAAAAGAAAGAAAATAGTGATTAAACATCCGCATTATACTTACTGATGTCTGCCCGCTTGTACTTCCGGTACCGCTCATTAACTTCCGGATTATTCACTTGTGAGGGGTGCAAAAGCCAATCACAGATGCTGTCACTGAAAGTGGGCATCTGTGATTGGCTGTTTTAGTAACCTGGAAACACCCCATACATTATAGCATCTACATTCTAGCATCACAAGGGAGAAAGGCATGATGTGTAGAGTGCCAATTTGAGTAGGAGGATTTAATTCCAAAGAGAAATAGGAGACAATTCCAAGATGCGGCTCTGATTAAATCAGGCAACCTGTGGAGAAAGTCTGCATTTGGTGTCTTTTCCCAAACACTAGGTGCTCGTTACGGACCCCGAACTTTGCCATTGAGATTCGCCCATCCTTACTAAAGAATATAAAAATTGAGGAGTATACAAAATATACAGTATACATATTGAGTTACTTAGCATATAAATATGGCCATATCCATAAACACCCAGTAATCACGATGAGGCCTGTCTCTTTACTGGGAACCTAAACTATGAGTCACTGCCTTTCTTTGGATTAAAAACCTCCCTTTGAATGGGTAACTAGGAACCTGCTAAAAGAACAATAGTTAAAGTTCTGTTCTTGATCTAAACTTGAGCCGAACTTCATTAGAAGTCACTAATTGGGCAGTTCCACTCTCAAAACAGTTCTGAGGAGGGAAGGAGGGTTTTTACTATTTTCTCCTTTGTACACACTGTATTTGATAACTCTGATTTTACAACCTTCCCCCGTGCAAAGCATTCAGGCACTGCAAGTGGATCACACTGGGCCGAGTACCGAGTGTACCCGAGCAAAGTGATGCACGCTAGAGTGATTTGCCTACGTAACGCACCCGAACTACGAACCCAAACAATAAACATTTTTTAAAGTCTGCATCCGGTTCCCTCATCTCTACTGGTGACTGCTCACAAAGAAAGCTTGGCCCATTGTTTAAATGACTCTCTTCGTCCCTGTATACCACATTTCCGGCATCACTATTATATTGGAAACTGCCCATAGACAGGTAGCTATTATTTCTCCACATGGCAGTTCGGAGTTAGAGCTACGGGTGACTTTAAAAACTGCAAAAGATGCAAACCTGAAGGCGTGTTGTGTCTTAAAATTCTTCCTAATTAGTATTTTCATTTTTATGTAAAACATAATGACATAATGATAGGAATATATTGTCCCCAGTTTGTATGTTACTGTGCCACCACAGTGTGCCTAGTTAATATATTACTGTACCTGGCTTTTCTTGGATTACTTTCCTCTAATTAAAGCTTCCTCTACGGTGCGATCAGCAAACTGTTTACACAATCAGCTGTGTGCAGCGAAAATATTAGAAACAACACATTTGTTTGTTTGCAAATACACCTTGTAAATTATCCTTGTCTTGCATCTAATTAACACAGTTACAAAAATCTACAGCCGCTGCCATACTGGACGGAAAATGCTAGAAAGTAATACAGCGCGTTCAGCCCCGACGCTCTTTGTGGCTCGTAACCGCCCTGGGGCCATGGATGAAAAATGTCTTCTGGATGCAGACGCCATATTTTTTTAGACAGGGACAGTAATTTTGTCTGAAGTGCATGAAGAACAGGTTGCATATGAAAACAACTATTTGCTATTTTACCTTTCTAGAACTTTAGTGTGGAATTTCCATACGAAAATCATCCTGGTTTTTAATGGGAATCCATTTTGCTGTTCATAGTCCACTTATATTAATCCAGTTTAATATTGTGGCCACGATCCTCCTGAGATGCTGCGTTCTGGACGCAGCATGTTTTCTCTTGCGGAGACACTGGTGTTCTCTGTTGGAGAAATCGCTTTCAGTGCTCACGATCTGGGTGCAGCAGACTTCTGCTGTGTTCTCCCACTGAGAACACTCGGGTCTCCACAAGCATAAATTGACATGCTGCAGCTCCGAAGCCGCGCCACATGTCAGTTTATGCTGCAGAAAGGAGAAGTACAGTGGGCATGGGATTTCTATTAATCCCATCCAGTGTGCTGGTACTGTACAACACAGCATTTTGGACGCAGCAAAAATATGCTGCATCCAAAACACTGCTAGTCCTGATCATGGGCACTCACCCTGAGTGAGAGGACATTTTGTACTATGGTCTTTCAGGGGACTACACACCAAATTTGTGTTTGGTAGAATCATATAGAAACGTCTTAAATTGGGTTATTTTTTTATACGAAGTTGTGACAGTTTAATTTGCCCATCCACAGCTGACACATGGAACTTGTTTTATTAAAAAAAAATTAGTCAGAATTTTGGTGTAAAACTGCTTGAAATGTACCTTTTGTATACTTCTGATTTCATACAGATCAAAATAGTTGAACAACAAATTTAGCCATTCTACAGTGCCTACAAGTAGTATTCAACCCCCTGCAGATTTAGCTGGTTTGATAAGATGCCAATAAGTTAGAGCCTTCAAACTGCAAACGAGAGTAGGATTTATTAACAGAAGCATAAATCTCACAAACCAAAAAGTTATGATGCTCAGTTGAATTTTTATAAATTTTAAACATAAAAGTGTGGGTCAATTATTATTCAACCCCTATGTTTAATATTTTGTGGAATAACCCTTGTTTGCAATTACAGCTAATAATCGTCTTTTATAAGACCTGATCAGGCCGGCACATGTCTCTGGAGTTATCTTGGCCCACTCCTCCATGCAGATCTTCTCCAAGTTATCTAGGTTCTTTGGGTGTCTCATGTGGACTTTAATCTTGAGCTCCTTCCACAAGTTTTCAATTGGGTTAAGGTCAGGAGACTGACTAGGCCACTCCAACACCTTGATTTTTTCCCTCTTGAACCAGGCCTTGGTTTTCTTGGCTGTGTGCTTTGGGTCGTTGTCTTGTTGGAAGATGAAATTACGACCCATCTTAAGATCCTTGATGGAGGAGCGGAGGTTCTTGGCCAAAATCTCCAGGTAGGCCGTGCTATCCATCTTCCCATGGATGCGGACCAGATGGCCAGGCCCCTTGGCTGAGAAACAGCCCCACAGCATGATGCTGCCACCACCATGCTTGACTGTAGGGATGGTATTCTTGGGGTCGTATGCAGTGCCATCCAGTCTCCAAACGCCACGTGTGTGGTTGGTACCAAAGATCTCGATCTTGGTCTCATCAGACCATAGAACCTTGAAACAGTCTGTCTCAGAGTCCTCCAAGTGATCATGAGCAAACTGTAGACGAGCCTTGACATGACGCTTTGAAAGTAAAGGAACCTTACAGGCTCGTCTGGAACGGAGACCATTGCGGTGGAGTACGTTACTTATGGTATTGACTGAAACCAATGTCCCCACTGCCATGAGATCTTCCCGGAGCTCCTTCCTTGTTGTCCTTGGGTTAGCCTTGACTCTTCGGACAACCCTGGCCTTGGCAAGGGAGGAAACTTTCAAAGGCTGTCCAGGCCGTGGAAGGCTAACAGTAGTTCCATAAGCCTTCCACTTCCGGATGATGCTCCCAACAGTGGAGACAGGTAGGGCCAACTCCTTGGAAAGGGTTTTGTACCCCTTGCCAGCCTTGTGACCCTCCACGATCTTGTCTCTGATGGCCTTGGAATGCTCCTTTGTCTTTCCCATGTTGACCATGTATGAGTGCTGTTCACAAGTTTGGGGAGGGTCTTAAATAGTCAGAAAAGGCTGGCAAAAGAGATAATTAATCCACACATGTGAAGCTCATTGTTATTTGTGCCTGAACTACTTCTTAATACTTTAGGGGGACCAAACGAATTCTGGTGGTTTGAGGGGTTGAATAATAAATGACCCTCTGAATTAACTTTTAACGCTTAAAAAAAAAAAATTTTTTTGTGGCACTGCATTTCCCACTTCCAGGCTGATCTACAGTCCAAATGTCACAATGCCAAGTTAATTCCGCATGTGTCAACCAGCTAAATCTGCAGGGGGTTGAATACTACTTGTAGGCACTGTATATCTTAAAGGGGTTTCCTTATCTCACATAATTATGGCATATCAACAGGAAATACCATATCTGCCAAAATGATGAGGGTCTACCTCTTGAACAATGATGAATAGATGAGGGTCTATCTCTTGAACAATGATGAATAGATGAGGGTCCATCTCTTGAATAATGCCAAATAGATGCGTGTCTATCTCTTGAACAATGCCAAATAAATGTTGGTCTATTCCATGAACAATGCTGAATAGAATCAGGTCTATCATTTGAAAAATGGCAAAAGAATGCTGGTCTTTCCCTTGAACAATGCCGAATAGATGCAGGTCTACCCCTTGAACAATGCTGAATAGATGCGGGTCTACCCATGAAAAATGCCAAATAGATGCGGGTCTACCCCTTGAACAATACTGAATAGATGTGTGTCTACCCGTTAAACAATGTCGAATAGATGCAGGTCTATCCTTGAACAATGTCAAATCGATGCATGTCTACTCTCTGAACAATGCCGAAGAGATGCAGGTCTATCACTTAAAACAGTGCCGAATAGGTGTGGGCCTACTCTTTGAACAATGCCGAATAGACGTGGGTGTATCCCTTGAAGAATGCCAAATAGATGCGGGTCTATCTCTTGAACAATGCCGAAAGAATGCTGGTGTATCCCTTGAACAATGCCAAATACAGTTGCGGCCAAAAGTATTGACACCCCTGCAATTCTGTCAGATAATACTCAGCTTCTTCCTGAAAATGATTGCAATCACAAATTCTTTGATATTATTATCTTCATTTAATTTGTCTTCAATGAAAAAACACAAAAGAGAATGAAGCAAAAAGCAAAACATTGATCATTTCACACAAAACTCCAAAAATGGGCCGGACAAAAGTATTGGCACCCTCAACCCAATACTTGGTTGCACAACCTTTAGCCAAAATAACTGCGATCAACCACTTCCGGTAACCATCAATGAGTTTCTTACAATGCTCTGATGGAATTTTAGACCATTCTTCTTTGGCAAACTGCTCCAGGTCCCTGATATTTGAAGGGTGCCCTCTCCAAACTGCCATTTTTAGATCTCTCCTCAGTTGTTCTATGGGATTCAGGTCTGGACTCATTGCTGGCCACCTTAGAAGTCTCCAGTGCTTTCTCTCAAACCATTTTCTAGTGCTTTTTGAAGTGTGTTTTGGGTCATTGTCCTGCTGGAAGACCCATGACCTCTGAGGGAGACCCAGCTTTCTCACACTGGGCCCTACAATATGCTGCAAAATTTGTTGGTAGTCTTCAGACTTCATAATGCCATGCACACGGTCAAGCAGTCCAGTGCCAGAGGCAGCAAAGCAACCCCAAAACATCAGGGAACCTCCGCCATGTTTGACTGTAGGGACCATGTTCTTTTCATTGAATGCCTCTTTTTTTCTCCTGTAAACTCTATGTTGATGCCTTTGCCCCAAAAGCTCTACTTTTGTCTCATCTGACCAGAGAACATTCTTCCAAAACGTTTTAGGCTTTCTCAGGTAAGTTTTGGCAAACTCCAGCCTGGCTCTTTTATGTCTCGCGGTAAGATGTGGGGTCTTCCTGGGTATCCTACCATACAGTGCCTTTTCATTCAGACGCTGACGGACAGTATGGGTTTACACTCTTGTACCCTCGGACTGCAGGGCAGCTTGAACTTGTTTGGATGTTAGTTGAGGCTCTTTATCCACCATCCACACAATCTTGTGTTGAAATCTCTCGTCAATTTTTCTTTTCCGTCCACATCTAGGGAGGTTAGCCACAGTGCCATGGGCTTTAAACTCCTTGATGACACTGCACACGGTAGACACAGGAACATTCAGGTCTTTGGAGATGGACTTGTAGCCTTGAGATTGCTCATGCTTCCTCACAATTTGGTTTCTCAAGTCCTCAGACAGTTCTTTGGTCTTCTTTCATTTCTCCATGCTCAATGTGGTACAACAAGGACACAGGACAGAGGTTGAGTCAACTTTAATCCATGTCAGCTGGCTGCAAGTGTGATTTAGTTATTGCCAACACCTGTTAGGTGCCACAGGTAAGTTACAGGTGCTGTTAATTGCACAAATTAGAGAAGCATCACATGATTTTTCTAACAGTGCTAATTCTTTTGTCCAACCCCTTTTTTATGTTTGGTGTGGAATTATATCCAATTTGGCTTTAGGACAATTCTTTTTGTGTTTTTCGTTGAAGACAAATTAAATGAAGATAATAATACCAAAGAATTTGTGATTGCAATCATTTTCAGGAAGAAACTGAGTATTATCTGACAGAATTGCAGGGGTGTCAGTACTTTTGGCCACAACTGTAGATGTGGTTCTACCCCTTGAGCAATGCCAAATAGATGCGGGTCTACCCCTTAAACAATGCTGAATAGATGCGGGTCTACCACTTGAACAATGCCGAACAGATGCAGGTCTACCACTTGAACAATGCCAAATAGATGCAGGTCTACCCCTTAAACAATGCCAAATAGATGCGAGTCTACCCCTTGAACAATACTGAGTAGATGTGAGTCTACCTGTTAAACAATGTCGAATAGATGCAGGTCTATCCCTTGAACAATGTCGAATAGATGCAGGTCTATCCCTTGAACAATGCCGAATAGATGCAGGTCTATCCCTTGAACAATGCCGAAAAGATGCAGGTCTATCCCTTAAACAATGGCAAATAGGTGCATGTCTACTCTTTGAAGAATGCTGAAGAGATGCAGGTCTATCACTTAAAACAGTGCCGAATAGATGTGGGTCTACTCTTTGAACAATGATGAATAGATGCGAGTATACCCCTTGAACAATGCTGAATAGATGTGGATGTATCCCTTGAAAAATGACGAATTGATGTGGGTCTACTCCTTGAACAAGGGTGAATAGATGCGGGTCTATTCCTTGAACACACTCTTATGTTGAATACATAAATGATGGATGTGCATATATGGTCCTTTTTATTCGCTTTTATATAGCTTGACTATGCTCAGAACTCCCATGCCAATAAATGGCCATCATCGGAAGAACATGGGGTTTTATGACTGCCTTTACCTATTCTATGCAGCCATAACTAACATAGCTATCAAAGGTCAGTGAGACTTATAAGTATGGCCACCTCTCTGTTGAAGTATTTGGGGACATTGGCTTCACAGAATTGCTGAATAGGAGTAATATAACCCATACACTTCAGGTGACAGGTCCAAGAGATAAGTAAAGCTATAAATATGTAAATACCCCTTTAATTGAGGACAAGGCATGCAAGAACCAGAGTACAGAAATAGAATTTAAATAATCATAGAGTTATACTGGGGATTGTATATGAAGAGGTAAGACTCCATTCTAGTTTATTAGATTTACTTCAGATATATGAATTTCAGGAACAAGCATGATATGAACATTTCTAAGCAAAATGTAATAAAACCTGAATGAAGCAAACCGATATTTGCAGATAAACAGCATACATTGTATGTATATCAGGAATTACCGATCCAAAGGTCTATAATAAAAAAGAAACAAAGGCAAGACATATTCTCTGCTCTCCCCCTCCTTTGTAGAAATCAATACTAATGTTGGTCTGATTACTCTATAATTAGTGGATAATAGAGGCCCCACTTTAAGATAATACTTTGTATTTATTCCTCAGTCTACCAGTCCCGCTTTACTAATGAAGATATATCTGAATGTAGTAATCAGGGCCGGCGTTAGGGGGGGGGCAGACTGGGCAGTTGCCCAGGGTTCCCACTCTCTTAGGGGCCCCCAAAGGAGCTGAACTGAAAATAGCAATAAAACCAGTGGCGTAACTAGAGTCTGGTGGGCCCCGGTGCGAAATTTTGACCTGGGCCCCCCCCCCCCCCACCAGGGCCGGACTGGGACCAAAAAGCATCCCTGGAAAAGAAGCCCCATCAGCCCCAATACGTAAATTTTGCTTTTACCCTGTTGTGGCCCTCACCCCTTTCTTAAAAAAGTTATTTGAAGAGCCACATGTGAATGGTTCAGCAGAGGGAATAATCAACCACAGCTCCATTTACATGGTGCTCTTCAAAGCTCCATTTCTCAGGATTGTGGGGTCCCAGTGGTCAGACACACAGACACACAGCCAGCCACACACAGAGCCACAGCCAGTCACACACAGAGCCACAGTCAGCCAGCCACACACACAAAGCCAGCCACACACACATACACACACAGCCAGCCACAGCCAGACAGCCACACACAGCTAGCTACATAAACAGCCACCAGCCACACAGACAGCCACACACAGACACAGCCAGCCACACATATACAGCCACACACAAACAGCCAGCCACATAGACAGCCATCAGCCAGCCACACACAGATGCAGCCAGCCAAACACATACACAGCCACACACATATACAGCCACAGACAGCCACACACAGACAGCCACCAGCTACACACAAACAGCCACACACAGGTGCAGCCAGCCACATAGACAGCCACAGCCAGCCACACATCCAACCAGCCACACACAGCCAGCCACACAGCCATACAGTCAGCCACACAGCCAAGCAGCCCAGCCACACACAGCTCCAGCCACACACAGACACACAGTCAGCCACACACAGCCAGCCACACACAGCCATCCACAGCCATGCTGCTCCAGCCACAGCCAACCCAAGCCAGCCACATGGCACCAGCCACACACAGCCAAGCAGCCCCAGTCACACACAGCAGACACACACAGCCATCCACAGCCATGCTGTTCCAGCCACAGCCAACCCAAGCCAGCCATGTGGCACCAGCCACACACAGCCAAGCAGTCCCAGTCACACACAGACACAGTCAGCCACACACAGCCAAACAGCTCCAGCCACACACAGGACACAGTCAGCCACACAGCCCCAGCCACACAGCCATTCAACATCAGCCACACACAGCCAGACACACACAGCCATCCACAGCCATGCAGCTCCAGCCACAGCCAACCCCAGCCAGCCACGTGGCACCAGCCACACACAGCCAGACACACAGCCCCAGCCACACACAGACACATAGTCAGCCACACACAGCCAGCCACAGCCACACACAGCCAGCCACGCAGCCTCAGCCACACAGCACAGCACCAGCCATACAGCCAACTAATGCATAACATTTTGAGGATAACCTGGTGTTGGTGAAGTCCTATTATGGAGACAGTATGAGGCACAGTATAGGACATAGTATGGGGGCACACAGTGGGGAGGGGGGCACACGCAGAACATTTGAGTCTGACCTGGCGTTGGTGAAGTCTTGTTATGGGGCACACAGTATAGAGGTGGGCGGCACAGTATGGGGGAGGAATCAGTATAAGGGTGGGGGGCACGCACAGTATTGGAGAGGGCACAGTATGGGGGGCACACAGTATAAGGGGGTGGGCACACACATGCACAGTATGGGTAGGGGGCACAGTATAAGGGGTGGGCATGCACACAGTATGGGTAGGTGGGCACAGTATATGGGGCACACAGTATAAGAAGGGGGCACAGTATATGGGAGGGTATTAGTAGATGGGGAGGCACAGTATGGGAAGGGGGCACACAGTATATGGGGCACACAATATAGGGGGGTACAGTATATGGGGTGGGCACGTACAGTACATGAGGTGGGCGCAAAGTATATGGGGAGGGCACAGTATGGGGGCACACAGTATATGGAGAGGGCACACAGTATATGGGGCACACAATACAGTCTCTGACCTGGCGTTGGTGCAGTCCTGGTACAGAGTCTTGAAGTCTCTCCTGGGGATCAGCTTGCTGTGGTTGATCCCGAGCTGGATGGCCCCCAGCCCCTGCAGCATCTGCAGACAGATGAGCTCCTGCCCAGATCCAGCACAAAGGACGCGACCCGCACCCTGTGCATCTCCACCATCCGGCATTCACTGCTGGCTGCCCCCGGGAGCCGGGCTGTATGCGCCCAGCAGCAGAGATTACCGCGGGCTCAACATTGCAGGAGGAGGGGCGGACATGGCCATGCTCGGGCTCCCGGAACAAGCAGCACTTAGGAGGAGAGGAGGGGCGGGCACAGCAGCAGGAAGTGAGCTCTCACTTCCCGTCCTCCCTCCTCTCCGGCCGGCACTATCGCGGTCGTGGTGGCCGGCTGTCAGCACGGGCCACGGGGCCCCCCGGGGGGGTGCGAGCCCCCGGGGGGGTGCGGGCCCCCCCTGGGGGCGGGCCCGGTCGCAGTTGCGACCCCTGCGACCGCGGTAGTTACGCCACTGAATAAAACAGTAAAAAAATGTAAAATACACATACCGTATATACTCGCGTATAAGCCGAGTTTTTCAGCCCAAAAATTGGGCTGAAAAGTCCCCCCCTCGGCTTATACGCGATTCAAACAGCCCCCCTCATATTTTGGCGCACCCACCTCACAGGATGGCCCCCCCCGCATGCAGCGCTGCGCATATACATTACCAGGATATCAGCTGTCACCCTCCGGTGGCGGATCGCGGCTCCGGGCTCCATCTTCCTCTGTGTCTTCCTGCTTGTCACGTGACCGGCCGGCGTCGCGATGACATCACCGCGATGAGCCTGGCGGCCACAAAGCAGGAAGACACAGAGGAAGATGGAGCCCGGAGCCCAGGAGCCGCGATCCGCCACCAGAGGGTGACAGCTGATATCCTGGTAATGTATATGCGCAGCGCTGCATGCAGGGGGGGTCATCCTGTTAGGTGGGGGTGCCAAAATATGAGGGGGCCCTGCTGGGGCCCTGTATATACCACTGCTGGGGCCCTGTATACTACCACTAGGGCTGTATATACCACTGGGGCTGTATATACTACCACTGGGGCTGTATATACCACTGGGGCTGTATATACTGCTGGGGCCCTGTATACTACCACTGGGGCTGTATATACAACTGGGGCTGTATATACTACTGGGGCTGCGTCTATACTACCACTGGGGCTGTATATACCACTGGGGCTGTATATACTACAGGGGCTGCGTGTATACTACCACTGGGGCTGTATATACCACTGGGGCTGTATATACTACCACTGGGGCTGTATATACCACTGGGGCTGTATATACTGCTGGGGCCCTGTATACTACCACTGGGGCTGTATATACCACTGGGGCTGTATATACTACTGGGGCTGCGTCTATACTACCACTGGGGCTGTATATACCACTGGGGCTGTATATACTACTGGGGCTGCATGTATACTACCACTGGGGCTGTATATACCACTGGGGCTGTATATACCACTGGGGCTGTATATACTACCACTGGGGCTGTATATACCACTGGGGCTGTATATACTACTGGGGCTGCGTCTATACTACCACTGGGGCTGTATATACCACTGGGGCTGTATATACTACTGGGGCTGCGTGTATACTACCACTGGGGCTGTATATACCACTGGGGCTGTATATACTACCACTGGGGCTGTATATACTACTGGGGCTGCGTGTATACTTCCACTGGGGCTGTATATACTACTGGGGCTGCGTGTATACTACCACTGGGGCTGCTGTATATACCCCTGGGGCTGCTGTATACCACACTGCTGGGGGCTGTATACTTGTGCTATGGTCCACCCTCGGCTTATACACGAGTCAATAGATTTTCCCAGGTTTTGGGGGCAAAAGTAGGGGGGTCGGCTTATACACGGTCGGCTTATACACGAGTATATACGGTATTTGGTATCGCTGCGCTCGTAAGTATCTAAGCGATCAATACATGAAGTAAATTAATCCAATTTTTAAATGGTGTAACGGGAAAAAAATAAAAACGCCAGAATTATGTTTTTTGGGTCACTACGTTGTTACAATACAATGCAATAAAAGGCGATCAAAATGTTGTATCTGACTCAAAATGGTATCAGTAAAAATGTCAGCTCAGGGTACATAAAGTAAGCCCTCACAAAGCCCTTCATCTTCAAAAATTCAAAACATCATGGGTCTCGGAAAATGGCGAATAAATCAAATTTTTATTATTATTTTTTTACAAATTTCTGGGGGATTTTTAATTGAAATAAAAAAAATGTTCAGTATCTTTTTATTCTGACCCAGATAATGCACTTATTAAGTCACTTTTACCATGTACTGTAGTTAACATGATAAATAAAAAACGAAAAAAAAATTGTGGAAATGCACTTTTTTTTGTAATTTCTAAGCATTTGGAATTTCTTTCTCATTCTCCAGTACATTTTGTGGTAGAATGAATGATGTAATTCAATAGTACAACTCATCCCGCAAGAAACAAGCCCTCGTACGGCGATGTGGAGGGAAAAATAAAAAAGTTCTGGCTCTTGGAAGAGGTGAGGAAAAAACAAAAACGAAAAATCGCTCAGTGGGAAAAGTTATAAAATCCTTGTAATTGCCATATAATAGCAGCAGGAGCGCCCCCTACAGGCTTCAGTCTTCACATGTTCATGATGGGAGTAATTAGAGTTAGGGGACCTCCTTAATTCCTACATTTGTAGACAGTTATCAAGCAAAACTTACAAGTAATTAAAGGGGATGTCCAGGATTAATAAAACTTTACTACATTCTTTCAAAAACAGCACCACCCCTGTGTATAGGTGGCATGTGGTATTACAGCATATTACAGCATAGGTCCATTTCCCTTCAATTAAGCTGAGCTGCAATATCACATACAACCTGTAGACGCTGTTTTTGAAAGAAATCAGTCATGTTTATAGAATTCTGGACAACTCCTTTAAGATCAATATTTCCACTAGTGACCCCAGAACAAGACAAGACACCAGGATGGGGCTTAATTCAAATGTATTTTTTTTTTATAATATGAAGAATATAGCAGATCTTGTTAAAGATGACATTTAAGCCGATGATCCTATGGAAACATTCCTCTTACTGAATCTCCAGTTTGTAAATCCTATTTCATTAAACACTTGTAGGTAATGTATAATCAATATAAGGAGTCCTGTGTTCACCATCTCCTGGTCAGAGGATGAGAGGTTAGAAAGCGCGACTCTCCCTGGAGGAGCCGTTCTGTATGACACAGACAGTGATGGGAATGGATGTGTGTGTCTATGTGTGTGTGCTCGGTGTATTTGTGTAATATATAGTGTGTGCGTCACATACCGTGTGTGTCTATGTGTGTGTGCTCAGTGTATACGTGTAATATATATAGTGTTTGTGTCACATACCGTGTGTGTCTGTGTGTGTGCTCGGTGTAATATATAGTGTTTGTGTCACATACCTTGTGTGTCTATGTGTGTGTGCTTGGTGTATATGTGTAATATATAGTGTGTGTGTCTATGTGTGTGTGCTCGGTGTATACGTGTAATATATAGTGTGTGTGTCACATACCGGTGTTGTGTGTATGTAACATCCACATTGATAAATCCCACCAGCACAGACAGCACGGTTCCTAGGTGTAAACATGTCGGCAATCGCCCAAAAAACGAGCAAAATGCGGCTCATCATCGGGTTATTGGATGTTTATGTAGGAACAAAAATCCTCGCTCTCGACAGCACATCACCCGCAGCAAACTGCAGAAGTGCTGCCGATAACATGATCCTGTAGAGGACAGATTGCTCTACCGGTGATTGTTCTGCACCCATCATTCTTCATCATCCTGTGTATAAAGTGCAGAAACAAGCGCTGAATGACTTGAATATTATAAATCGCGCTCATTCACCAGTCTGAATTCGGTGCTTGAACATGTAACCCAAATGTCTGAGTGTGACGGTGCAATATGTGAGCATTTAGGGCCCACTTTAACCTTTTGCCCAGGGCCCTACTTTGCCTAAAACTGGCCCTGGTAGTAATATATACAAATAAACACAATCTCAGTAAATCCACTATTAGGCTATGTGCACATGATCTGGAGGCGCTGCGTGTTGAGGGAAGCCGCAGGTGAGCGCAGGGTGAGTGCAGCCGCTCTGTACCTACAATCTGTGTTCAGTACAGAGCGGCTTCTCCCTGCATTCACCCGCTGGAGATCGCCTCCGAATCCACAGCATTAAATTAACATGCTGCGGAGATGTGGAAGTGTGGCAACCTGTACCGCAGCTGACAACATGCTGCGATGAGGAGCAGCACAGTGAGAATGAGATTTTTAGAAATCCTATCCACTGTGCACAGCATTTTGGACACAGAAGTAAGATGCTGCATCCAAAAAGGCTGCTATTCCAGATTGTGTGCATGCATCCTTAGGCTGAATTCTCATTACTGGTTTTTTAGATTACTATAAATTCATCCACTGTGTCTGTACTCTACAACGCAGCCTTTTTGACGCAGCGAAAATACACTGCATTCAAAATGCTGCTAATCCTGATCGTGGGCCCTCACCCTCATAGGCAAAAAAAAAAATTGGCAGATTTTCATTAGGGTGGAGGCACACTTTCATGCATCAAAAACGGAGCGTTTTTGATGCACGACAGTGATGCGAGTGGTTTATGTAGTCACATGAGTCACAAAACAGTTCAGGCACTTAAAAAGGCTCATCGACTATAATGTGTGCGGGTCATCAAAAATACAAATGTAAAATTCACACATGTGAACAGGGGCTTAATGTAATTTGTTTATTCTATAGTTTCACTTCTAACCACCTGTTGTCTGCAGCTAGTGATTTCTCCAGTTGTAAAACTACAATTCCCAAAATAGTTTCAAGATATGGTATTAAAATATTTTTAAGTAACTCACACCCCTCTCACAGCTGCACACAATGATGGTACCAAGAGCAACAGCTGTGATATGGCTCTCTGTGCCATCAGTGTGTGTTGGACCTCATGCTGAGCTGTCACTTTGATGTCACCACTGAATTCAAGGTCTGGATGTAGTAGACCCGGGCAATGTAGAGGGACCACGGTTGTGATTACTGTTAGAACAGCAAGGGTATGTTTGGGGTTAATAAATAGGTAAAAGAGGGTGTCTGTTTTTTATTTCAGTTAAAGAATTTTTCTCTATATTTGCATTTTTCTTAATTATTTATTTACAGGAATGGTAATGGGGGGTCTTATAGAGACCCCTAGATCACCAATCCAGGGCTTGATGCCAACTGTCAACTCACAGTTGTCATTAACCCCTTATATTACCACTATTGTCATTGCACCAGGGCAATCAGGAAGAGCCATATTTGGCACATCTAATGGATGTGCCATTTCTGGGGCAGCTTCAGGTTGCTATTCTTACCCTGGGGGATGCAATAACTATGGGCCTCCCCAGGGTGAGACTACCAACCCCCAACCATGTGCTTTATCTTAACTGAGTTTCAAAATTGATGATGACCCCATTCCTTTTTTTTAATTATTTATTTATTTTTACACTCCAAGGACACAAACAGCTACTGTAAGGCAGGGAAACAATCACAGACACTGTCACAGAGGGTGTTTGGGGGATGCAGTGAATATTCATGAAGTTTAATGAGCAGACCTAGAAGTAGTGTAATAGCAGCACGAAGACTGGTAAGTATGATTTACCACTCTCATCCCAATTTTGCATCAGTAAAGCTTGCTGATTGACTGCTGCAGACTCTCAACCTGTGTTCGGGGTCCGTGCATGGACACTAGGTATCTGGTATGAAACCCAAACTTTACAGTTCATTTTTCACATAGACTTCATTTAAATTTTTGTGAAAACTGCAGAAAGACTTGACATGTTGCTTCTTTTTTCCTTAGCAAAACCTGCAAGGAAAAAAAATCTGAAGGTTGGCACAGCACTTCAGGATTCTCATTGACTTTGCTGGTATGCAATCTCCCTTGTAGATTTAAGAAAATCTGCAAGGAAAAACACATAAAAAAAATGTAGAAAACACAATAGGATCATAGCTTAAGACTATGTGTGCAGAAATTTTCTGCGCCAAGTCTGCATCTACCGGTAGAAAAATGCGCTGTGCGTTTTTGCTGTATTTTTGCTGCAGATTTGTGCCATGCATTTTTCTTAACAGTGGTTTGAAAGGCTGAAGAACACGGGCAAATCTGCACCAATTGACATGCTGCACACATTGTCTGCACTAAACTTGCAAGGAAAAAATAAGCAACATGTGCACAACACTACAGAGTTCTCATAGACTTACTGGCTTCATGATAGAGATGTAGATTTGTGAGAAATCTGCGCCAAAAACGCACTGTGTGCACATAGCTATAAAATATGTATTTTTTTAAAATTCATTTTCTTCTCCTTTCACTATTTACTCTCAGCCTCATTATTGGGGCATGGTGTTTTTACCATTGTTTTCCCCAAAATTGCTGCATTTTACTGTATCAACAAAGTGAAGAGAAATCTCATGCGCATGTTGCTTAGTTCGTACTTGCAGATTTGAAGCAATTTGAACACTTCAGCTGGTCAATTCTCTCAGTGATTTTGCAGCGTGTTTTGCGTGTATATTTTATGCAGCATTTTTCCTGACAAGAGACATTTATGTCTGCAGCAAATACTTAAAGGGAACCAACCATTGGGATTTAACCACATGTAAATTAGTGCAGCAGGGGATTGATGTGTGCATCGGGACATCACTATTTGGGTATTTTTTTTCCTCCCTAGTGGACTTAGCAGTCTGCTGTAAGCCAAAACCCCTCCCACTCATCCAGCGGGGAGGGCGTTCCACTTACAGCAGACTGCTAAACCCACTGGGGAGGAAAAATAATACCCAAATAGTGATGTCACGGTGCACACATCAATCACCTGCTGCACTAATTTTGTGGTTGTTCCCTTTAATCTGTGCACATATTCTTAGCATTTAAAATGATTGTTCCGAATTAGCAAATATGTTCTTTGCTGGAAAAAGCAACTCTATTTTCTAAGGCTAGCTTCACACAACGATTTTGTGCTGTCATGTTCTGCTTTCTGTTCTGTTTTGCACAAAGCACCAGACAGAACCTGACAGCACTGGACAAAACAGAACCAGAGGGCAAATATGCCCTTCGATCCTGTTTTCTGTCGGAATCAGTGGCTGCCGCTGTCCAAGTGCTGAAATTTCAGCATAGCGGCTGGAGGGAGCTCTCCAGGTTCTAAAATTTCACCAGAGAGCTCTCCAGGTGCTGAAATTTGACGTCTCTTTCAGCACCCTGCGTCCGGGAACCGGTCTGATTTTATGTCGGATCCGGTGCGATCCGGTGCCCATAGACTCCCATGTTATGGGGCGCCAGATTGCACCGGATCCGAGAGGATCTGATTTTGTCCAATTTTTGTCCCGACACAAGAAATGCTGAAAGCTTTGATTTTATGTCCTGGGTAAAAAATGAAATCCCCCGGATCCAGTCGGACAGACAGCAAAACGGATGGCAAATAGCTGCCATCCGGCGCCATAGGGATAATATAATAGAGGCCAAATCAGATCTGGGGCTGTCCGGTTCACACTGAATGGCCCCAGATCCCAAAAATCGTGGTGTGAAGCTGGCCTAAGACCTGTACCAATAGTGGCTCTATTACAACATGTTACCCACAGATAAGATTGGTGCTTTTTTTTTTACATTTTTTTGTTATTAATCCTGACCAACCCTTGGAGGTATACCTACTAGGGTCGGATACACATCAAATTTTCCAGACATGATATTTCAGTACAAAGTGGTGCCTAAGCTCTTCTCTCCTGTCTCATATAGGTCATTTCATTATGAACAATTAGGATTCAGGGCAGGGTATCTATCAATCTCAATACCATCCAGTAGCATATAACCCTTTTATCATTGGCATCCCATGTATGTAAATGTCTACAAAGGAAGCAATTATTCCATGTAATTATTGCTATGATTGACAGGTCAGTGAAGAAAGTGGATGGTCCCATTTCTCCTAGAGCCACAGGCTGCCTAGAAGGCAATATTGCCCTGTCCATATGAAACAATTCACTACTATTCTCCATCATTTCCATATGTGAAATAATAATAGGAGACTAAATAATAACTAAATAATAACGTAACCTGACAGGCATGTAAGGCGGATGTGAGCTGCAGAGGCTCCCTCTTATTATCTTGAATTTATTCTGTATCGTCAGCATTGAAGACCTTAATTTCATTACCTGACCAGAGACCGGGAGCCACACAGCAAGGTTGAAAAGAACCATGACCCATGGGAAAAGAAGCGAACGGGAGCTACAGGGGAAGAGGTGTCAAGAACTGCAAGCAGAAATAAAGCGGTTGAGGTTGCCACGAAGTGGAGTAGATTTGCTTATACCCCTAAAGTAGAGTGTGAGATGACATGACCACTCCAGGGCCATGGGGTACTCATTACCGGGCCAGTTCTTATGGTACCTTTACACGCAGCAACATTTCTAGGGTGTCAACAGGTAACTTACTGGCTGCAGTGAAATCATGGAGACATGGTTCTATCTTGTTGCTGTGTACAAATGGAATAATGTCTCCATGATTTCACTGCAGCCAGTAAGTTATCTGTTGACACCCTAGAAATGTTGCCGCGTGTAAAGGTACCATTACTGTTTTTTTTGGGGGATGTCAAGGTGGCCACCCGGCTCCGTGACCCTGGTGGTGTCAATTGAAAAGTTCAGATGACAGGGGAAATAAAGGAAAAGGTGTATTCGTGATGCCACCTGCGGTGTGAGGCTATGTGTGGCTGCCGCTGATGCAGAACCTCTGGGGACAGTGACCGGAAGCTTAGGTGGTTTCGCTCCCCGCAGACAGAACGGTTCCCCAGGCAGTGAGTAGGAAGGTTGGTTCAGGGTCATTGGCCGGTGTTCATTGGGTTATCAGCACCTCTGGATGTCATGCTGCCTTCGCAGCCGGTGATCGCTGCAAAGAAAATTTTCATTCTGTTGGAGTTCTGTACCTTTACTGTAACGTTTCAACGAGGCCGCCGGGTGCTTCCCTCTGCCAATCTCCGGTTTCAGTGGTTTCTCTAGAACCGGGTCAGTGTCATCGAGACCCCCTAGGTGTTCCTTGCTCCTACTGTGTTTTCTCCTCTCTGATGGGACTCTCAGTGCTCCTAGTTCATCTCGCCTCTCCTCTCAGTGCCTCCGCACACAGAACTCAGGTACCGACAGCCACAGGTGCTCAGTTGTACCACTCCCTGGTACTGCTCCCTAGTTCTTCCTCCTTCTCCAAGTTGTGTCGAGTGTTTGGCTGCAGCTTCCATTATGAACTCGGGGCCTCTGGTTTTAACGGTTCGGGCGTACAGCATTTGCGCTGTGTTCAGGGCTGGTTCACTGTGTCATTCACCAGCCTCTCTGTTCTCTCGCTAGATATGGGCATATGGGGACCTACATCTCATTCTGTACCCCGAGGGCTCTGTTCTTCCTCCACACCCATTGGTCATTCCCTCCTGGGGCGAGCGTGACAGTGCTTCAGCCCGCAGGAGCTAGCACTTCCGACCTCCTGCTTCTTTACTGTTCTCCTCCTGACTCTCTAACTCTACACTTCCTTGTTCCCCCTAGTTGAGACTGGGTCCTCCCCCCGGGGTCCACTCACCATCCCATCCTGGGGTCCTAAGTGTGTGTGTGTGTGTGTGTGTGGTGCGAGTCTCAGCTTCACCATCCAGGTACCTAGAGAACAGGAGCACTACACTTCCGCTAAGGGAGGAGTGCAGTATCCACAGTGGCGGTCTGATTGGTGGGGCGCCACAGGGACAGTAAATTCTCAATGAGAGGGGGAATGCCTGCAGGATGCAGAGGTGGGCAGACAGGCAGAGGCACAGGGCACAGGAACTAAAATGCAATACCGTGCTATGGAAACCCATGTGTATGAAGAAGAAGATGTGGAGTCTGATGCCCCAGAGCCTACGCTAAGAGAGATCCTGGGGGCAGTTTATATAACTAATGCCACAATGAGCACTATCACCATGGAAATAAAGGGTATTAAAACAGACATAACATGCATCAAACAAGAGCTGCAAGGGGTCTTTGGGAGAGTGCAGGCTCTGGAGGAAATAGTCAGCTCAGCGGAGGATAAAATCACCCGAATAACAAAAGATCTTGGCAAAGCAACCAATAATATGTCACCGATCCTGGCTTAAGGTGGATTACCTGGAGAACCGGCCCCGGACGAGTAATCTGCAAATTGTAGGGGTCCCGGAGAAGTCGGAGAGGAGCAATCCTATGGCATACTTTGAGGTCTTGTTGCCCACGGCTTTGGGGGTAGGGGCATTTTGTCTCCTTTTTTTACAATTGAGAGGGTGCACAGGGTCCCAATCCGGCCCCTACCACAGGTGCCCCCCACATCCCATACTCCTTAAATGACTGCACTTTCTGGACAGAGATACCATCCTGTGTAAAGCATGAGAAGTTAAAGAGCTGTCAATTCATGGCAACAGGATCTCCACCTACCCTGACTTCTAGGGAGAGGTACAAAAGAGGAGGATGCAATTTACTGATGTTACAAGGTGCCTCATGGAATTGCGGGCATCATACTCAATGATATACCAGCTAAACTATGAAACTCAAACAACAGTCAAACAAACATGTAAAATACCACCCAGCCAGAATCCTGCGCCACACTGATGAGGGGCAACAACCCCGAAACAGCTGTCTGTGGTTGGATACCTAATCCATGGTAAACCCCTGTCCATATCTGTTGTAGACTCTTAACCGAGGCTCCATGGACTTCATCTGCATATTTAAATTCTAGGGAGCAATGCACCTTGGGTTTCACTGTGTTTGAGTGCTTTAACTGGTGCCCGCAGTGTTATCCTCCGCTGGTCTCCACAAGGTCAGTGGTTGCTTTGTGATGTCTGTCTATCAAGCATTGCTCCCACCCAGCCAGAATCCTGCGCCACACTGATGAGGGGCAACAACCCCGAAACAGCTGTCTGTGGTTGGCTACCTAGTCCATGGTAAACCCCTGGCCATATCTTCAAGCTCGCAAGGGTTAGATAGTGACTTAAGGGCTACTAATACCCTGGGCTAGGTCCTTCCCTGGTGGGATAACTGGCTGGTGTCCATGTTGTAGACTCTTAACCGAGGCTCCATGGACTTCATCTGCATATGTAAAATACTCTGTTGTAAAGAAAAACAGTAAAAAGCAAGTGTTGCTAAAAAAGTAGTAAAAACTTGCTTTTTACTGTTTTTTTTTACAACAGAGTATTTTACATGTTTGTTTGACTGTATTTTGTGTTTCAGTCTTTTGGTGGTGTGAACGCTGTTCTACAGACACGTTCACTGTGTACATGGCTCATTAGTTTTTTGTTTTTTGTCTATTATGTTTCTTGCCTTTGCAAGATAGGGGAACCTCCCGCCCTTCCCCCATGAGCCCTGCATATAAAAAGCTGTCTTCTGCATACAGTCCATTGCAGACCTTGGACCTGTCTGGATCCTGCTCATCTAGGTACCAATACACATGGTCAGGTTTTTGAATACAACAGATAGGGACTGCTCTGACAAGGGTTACCATGAAGAGGTAGAGCGGCTTAGAATACATTTTTTGCAAAAAACATAAATCAACTAAATACCCTGTTTTTTACTACTTTTTTTTAGCAGCACTTGCTTTTTACTGTTCTTCTTTACAACAGAGTATTTTACACGTTTGTTTGACTGTTTTTTGTGTTTCAGTCTTTTGGTGGTGTGAACGCTGTCCTACAGACACGTTCACTGTGTGCATGGCTCATTAGTTTTTTGTTTCCAGCTAAACTATGGTTGTAGTAGAGAGAAAAGTGCAATTGTTTGAAACACCAAGAGAAGTAACAGTCTGACTAGACATCAATGAAAGGAGACTCCGCAAGCACACCTCCTGAGCTTATGACCTGGTGGTTCTTGCGCTTACTAAAACTCTGGACCAGGACATAATTTGCTTTAGAAATGCTCTTGCGGTTATTTTGTGGCCTTAACACGGGTCCTAAGCGGGGCCTCATTAGAATGTTGCCCACTAGATATAATACCATGTCGGATATCCGGAATGTCTTGTGCGCTATGGCCACTGCGTAACCCCGTATCCCTCTGTTGGAGAGGAATGTTAAAGTTTTTTTGTCACTTGTTTTATATGTTGTTTGTCTTATATGTAATTGATGCTTCGGTGCTCAGTAACAATTTTGGGCAGATATATAGAATTGAGGATAAAGTGCGACTTCTGATTAATATGTTAGGATGGGAAAATGGTGTCAGTAGTTAATATGGTGGCGTGGAATGTCGGGGGGATGGGGGAGATGACTAAACAAGATGCCATATTTATCTACCTTAAAGGAAACCTGTCAGCCACTTTGGGCATTTTAATCTATGCCCACCAGTTTACACATAATGTAAATGGGGTTCTTATAACCCCTCTATGTACCCAGAATAATGGTAATATTAATAATAAGCTGCTCCAGCGGCTCCAATGCGCAGGCGCAAGTGCTCCTGTCACTCACTGCGCTGGCCAGAGGAGGGGCAGGAAATTTCATACTGCAGCACAGGTTTTGCAGCCAGGGGGCGAGCGAGGACGTTAGACATCAGGACTTAACGGGAACCAACCACCTAAAAATCCAGCGAGGCGGGTGCGAGTGCAGCGAGGAGATCCGCCTATCTGACAAAGACACTGGAGGAACGCCCATCAGTCAAGGATTTGGTAAGTATAAAAAGTGATTTATTGTGCATCTAGTTAGGTAGATTTAGTCAGTCAGAGATGGTTAGAATAGTAATTTTAGGCTCCAGGGACAGATATTTATAGGTTAGATAGGGATTTTTAGGTGCTTGGTTCCCTTTAATAGCAGCCTCCTGACTCAATAGGAGGCCAGTGCTGAACACAATATAAGTTTATATTTTAAGCATGAGGGGCTAGTCTGGGCATATAGAGGATTTATAAGAACCCCATTTACATTTTATGTAAGCTGGTGGGCATAGTTTAAAATGCCCAAAGGCAGTGACAGGTTCCCTTTAAACATCTACAACCAGCAATAATTTGTATCTCAGAGACACACTTGGTGAAGGTAAAAACTAATTTGCTGCAGAGGAATTGGATAGGCCATGGGGATCATGCTGCGTACACCACACATTCTAGGGGGGGTGAGTGTCCTGGTGCATAGAACAATTCCCTTTACTTGTCTAAAGGTATTACTGGATACTGAGGGGAGATATGTTGGCTTATACTGCGCAATTTACCATATAAATGCTTCATTGTGGCAATAAATATACCCGCACCATATTCAAGTGACTTAGGCTGGGGTCACACATAGAAGTCCGTTTTTGGAAGTGATTTTCTTCACCAATCCGTTTTTTATAGGGTGCTTTTTGAGCCTCCTGCACCCCTAAACGTTTTTGGACTTAGTCATTTTTTCATTAAAAACGCATGTGCGTTAACGCATGCGTTAACGCAAGTGCCTATATGTGCCATGCGTTAACGCATGCGTTTCCCATAGGGCCCCATGTTAAAAAAACGCATGCGTTTTTTAACTGATGCCAAAAACGTTGCTAGCAACGTTTTTGGCTCAAAAACGGACAGAGCAATGTTTTGAGGTCCAGAAAAAAACGGATAGGGTGTTTAATACATCCAATCCGTTTTTCTCTCAGTTTTTGGACTTAGAAAAAAAAAAGACAAAAATGAAGCCAAAAACGGACTAAGGGCTTATGTGTGACCCCAGCCATACTGACACAAATCTCATCTTTTATTGGGTCTCTCCTGGTGGTCCCTACTTTATTAATAGGAGATTTCAATAACTGTCTACACCCGTAGTGGGATAAGATGCATTCTGGTGAAGTATCTGAGGGGTCTTCTCCCACTACTGTGGAAAAAATGGTGGGTGAAATGGGTTACACTGACCAATTCTCTTGCTATTCCAGCTCACATCAATCGCTTTCGAGAATTGACGTAGCCATTGGTAATGCTCAGTTAATGCCATACATGAACCTAGTCAAGTATCTAGCTAAAAGGATCTTGGATCACTCCCCTCTGCAGGGCTGAATGGCGGGAGTCTCCTGGCGTCTTAATCCTTTTTGGATTCAACAGGTTGGGGGGACTTTAAACTCTAATTTGGTGGAATTCTTTGCTATTAATGAAGAATTACATAGAATGGGATACCATGAAGGCTTTTATGAAGGAGCCATACATCAGGGAAATTTGGTGCCATAAGGCTACAACAAGGGAGCATACCCAAGAATGAACTAAAACCCTGATAGAGGCAGAAAACAAAGTAATAATAAGTCCTAGTGAGATAACTAAAAAGATTCTTGAGGCCGCTCAGGCCACACTAAAGGAGCACTTCAAAACCCTAGCCTCTCACAAGATATTTTTCACCAAGTGAAAGTTCTTTAAGGAGGAGGAGGGAGTGCAGCATCTTTTTGCAATAATAGCTAAAGCACAGGAGGTACTATCATACACCAGTGGCCTGAAAACGAAATCAGGAAAGGTGGTGCAAGACAATGAGTAAATAGTTGGAGAACTATGTGACTATTACGCTAGGCTGTATCCCTCCATAGCAGTATTTCAGGAAGAAGAGGCAGCTGAGCACCTGGCAGACAGAGGGGGAGAAAGAGCTATTGAATGGTGATATATGTGGCACCCTACCGGCTAAGCCGCCACTAGAGGTACTTCATTCCCGCGCTTAGTGAGTGTAGTGCCCCTGTTCTCCAGGTGTCGGGATGGTGCAGTTGAGCCCGGAAAACACACCCGCGTGCAGTAACAGGCCCCAGGGACAGTGGGTGGACCCTGAGAGAGGACCCAGTCCAGAAAAGGGGGACAGGGCAGTGCTAGAAGGAGACAGTGGAAGGAGACTGGAGAAGTAACATCGACTGTCGAGGAGTGGTAGTCAGGAGCGTAGAGGCGGTGTGGTGCCAACTCCCATGGGTTGGAGCAATGCCATCCCGCATGACCACGGGATGGAAAGACTGACTGACGAAGGGAGAAGAGCCCTAGGGGTGCGGATGAGATCTCGATTCCCCGTACACCCAAATCTGGCGAGACAGAGAGGTTCGTGGACAACACAGGGACCCGGACCTGAAGACAGTGTGGATACTTCATGCCTGAGTCATAAACCCGGAGGCCCTTGACTCCTAATGGGAACTGTGGCCGAACACCCGACACATCTTGGGGAAGGCGGCCGAACTAGAGATCAGTGCCCGGGAGAGTCACCTAGTGGCGCCCGGGACACAAATAAGCACTCAAGGCTGTCGGTACGTGAGCTCTGTGCTGCGGTGAGTGTTGAGAGCCTGGGGAGCAGAGCGATGACCCGCTCACCTCAGAAGAGAACTACTCCTTATAGCGCTGAGAGAGAGACCACCAAAAACTGAGACACATAGAGAGGATAGAAAGGGCACGAACCGTGGCTTGACTGCACTGACCTGGCTCTGGAGAAAGAGTGAACCAGAGACTGGCAGGAGTCATACCCGGCGGCCATGTTTAACACCTGAGTAAAAGTAACAGAACTGCAGCTGTGGTGTGAGAGACTTTTATTTGCGGCGACCATTGGCCACAGAGGCCGCCCATAACACCGAGAGTACAGTTGAACCTCCGCCAACGGTACAAGTCAGGGAAACCACTACACTGTCCTGGGGACTATGCTCCACCTGAGACAGCAACACCATCCCAGCTGCTGGTCATCATCCCCAGAAGGTCAGACTAATAACCACAGGTGGTGTCACGAATACCCCTTATCCCCTCAGACTTTCCCTGTCATCATTCCCCGTTTATTTTAAATGACACCGCCAGGGTCATGGGATCGGGTCTTGGCCCCATCTGTCTCCGTGAAAAAAACCAAAGAGAGGTGAAGTAGAACAACGAGTAACCGCCTGGTTCCCGAGTCTTTCCCGGCTGGAGAGTGGGCGTGTCATATAGAACTTGAGGAATTGGAGGAGGAATTGGACCAGATGCAAAAGGATAAAGCTCCGAGAGTAGACGGCCTATCGGGGGCATTCTATAAACTGCATGCTTAGTTCACACTACCTAAACTATTGCGAGTCATCAAAGAAATGAAAAAGGGAATTTTACCTGCTTCTATGAGCGAAGTGATCATTGTTCTAATACTGAAGCCATTAAAGGATCCGATGCTCCCAGATTCATACTGCCCCATTTCATTGTTAACAACTGATGTCAAATTAATTGCAAAGATGATGGCCAATAGATTTTCCAAAGTAATAACATCAATAATTCATGAGGACCAGATTGGCTTTATCCCACACAAATCAACGTCTATGAATATTACGCAATTGTTCCTAGGAATGCAGCTCAATTCTGGGGTGGAAAGGGAGGTCCTGTCATTAGACGCAGCCAAAGCCTTCGACAGTGTGGAGTGGAAGTTTCTATGAGCAGTGTTAACAAAGATGGGGATTGGTCCAAGATTCATTAACTGGGTCAGACTCCTATACACTGCACCAAGGGCACGAATTTGGATAAACAGTTGCACCTTGGAGGTCTTTGAGCTGTCTAGAGGCACCAGAAAGGGCTGTCCTCTCTCCTCTCTCGCCTCTCCTTTTGCTTAGTGGTGGAGCCACTATCGGTTTTACTATGAAGTCAGAGGAGGTCAGGGGTTTAAAATCGGTTCTCTAGAACCAAAGGTTTCTTGTATGCAGATGACTTTTTATTCTTGGGGAGGGGCAGGTATTGGTGGTGCCAGCGAATGAACATCATTAAAGAGGATTCTGGATTGCACAATAAATTGAACGAAATCTGCACTGATGCCTGTAGACCTATTTCCCCAAAACTTTGATGCCATACAATTACAAGTCCTCATTGTAGACAAATTTAAATATCTGGGGCATAATAGTGAGCACTAGACCATTGGAATACCAATCCTTTAATCTGGAGCCTTTGCTGTCCAACTGAGAATCAAAATAAACATGAGGTGCCACCTCCTCTGTTGGTCATTGGGCAAGTCAACCTGGTTAACATGGTACTGATGCCCAAGCTTCTGTATCTCCTTCATAATTCCCCAATCTGGATCAATATGCAAGTTTTCAAAAAAGTTAATGTGATGTTAAGAGAGTTGATCTGGAAAAAGCAACAGGCCTGGATAAGTCTTGAGGTATTGCAGAGGGATAAGGAAAATGGTGGAATTTTGCGGCTATGCAGTAGGCCCAGGTGCAGCACTTTAGAGGATGGGGGAGGAGGTTGATCAGGGCTCAAAATGATAAGGGAAGGCACAAGATGGAAGGTTTCCGGCCAGCTACTTAGGAGCGAGACACAGGGCAAAAGAAGCTCAACGCACCCAACACTCTCCCTGATATACAAGGTGTTGGCAGAGGGAAAAGATGTTGGGAATTTTTGGATTGACAGAACATTATCCCCATATGGTATGATCAAAAAATACTACAATTGCAGAAGCTGCAGTGCAGAAGACTATGAAGAATATGAAACTACATCTGGTATCTCAATTATTCCAAAATAGAGTCCTAAAAAGTTTTACACAACTACAGACAAAATGTAATGTGCCACGCAGTGCTTTTTTCCAATACCTGCAGATAAGACATGGAATGGAATCCCAAATACAGAGTACACCTATTAATATAGAGCACAATCATATTATTACCAATCTACTTACATCTGTGTGCACTAAAGGGGTGATATCTATGTTATATAAGAACATGGTGAATAAATGGATAAGCAAAGATCCTTGCAAGTCCAAGGTAAGTGGGAGAAGGTCTCTTCCAGAAGAGCAGTGGGAAACGATTCTGGCTCAGATACCTAGATTGTCTGTGTCTGAAAGTCAAAGGTTGTCTCAAATATATTTACTGCAAAAGTGTATAGGAACCGAAGCTACTACACACCATAGGAAGAGGAGCAGGCAGTATATGCCCCATATGTGGGCAAGAGAACGCGGATCTGATCCACATGATATGGGCATGTGGTGGTATAGAAAACTTTTGGAATTCCACTCTGGATCTTATTGAAAAGGTATATGGGGTACAGATCAGGCCAGATCCACATGTATGGGATTACATGATGAGGCGGTGGTATCTGTTGGAAAATCTAGAGTCATTTACAGGCCAAAATCTGTTAGTTATCATGGTTGGATGTTGCACCCCGGACCATTGGGGAACCAAAAACAAAGTAACATAATAATATTAGAAAAGGGTGTCTATCTAAAGAGGAGTAATCTTAATAAATTCTATAGGATTTCGAAGGCATGGTTGGAGACCTCGGGACTCTCCTCAAGTGTATTACGCCAGGAAGGTGCATTAGATGATTTACTATTGATGTTAAATTGATAAATATATTAAGGGTGGATATAATTCGCCCTCGTGACGTCTCAGGGACATTCTTACTGGTAGGAGCCTTGTTGAATGTTGAGTTGGATAAAATGCATTCAAGTAGTAACAAATGTCACTTTTACGTTATAGCTGATCATCTGCACCACTGCAATGTTGTACGGGTTATGACTTTTCTAATATGTTGTTACTGGAGTATTGATCTATGTTTTGTGTCTTAATCTATGTGTTGTGAATTTTCTTGCTTTATATGTAAATAATTTTTATTATTGTAAATTAATTAAATAAAAATGTAATGATTAAAATAATAATAGGAGCTTGAACTACATTTACATGGATGCGCCTAAATAAAATGGGAATGGTTGGTGATATCAACTTCCTGTTTGTGGCACATTAGTATATGGAAGGGGAAACTTTTCCAGATGGGTGGTGACCATGTCGGCCATTTTAAGGTGGACATTTTGGATCCAACTTATTTTTTCAATGGGAAAGGTCATGTGACACATCAAAACATTGAGAAATTCATAAGAAAAACAATGGTGTGCTTGGTTTTAACTTAACTTTATTCTTTCATGAGTTATTACAGGTTTATTTCAATGCAACCCTCTTCTCCCACTCTTGACACACTGATAGCAACACCGCAGAAGAAATGCTAGCATTCTTCTTCAATGAAAACCTCAATGCACTGGATATCTGAATCATGTAGCAATTTCAGATATCCAGTGGCATTTGAGGGTTGTCCCTATCTTTGTACCCCATATAGCACACCATACCATCAATTTTTGTGTTCCAACAGTCTTGGAGGGATCTATCCACTGTGGTTTAATGTCAGCCAATAGCGATGGTTTTGTTTGTTAACTTCACCATTCACAAAAAGTTTGCCTCATCCCTCATCTGAAGGCAATTGTCTATGCTGTGAAGATACGAGATGTGCAGCATCTGAAACAATGGATACTGGAAGCCTGTGCTGCATTTCTTCTGTGGTGTGGCTATCAGTGTGTCAAGAGTGGGAGAAGAGGGTTGTATTGACAATCCAACACAATGGGCAGCACTTTGAACACATTTTAGGGTGCGTTCACACGCTGGGTATTTGCTGCATATTTTTACACGAGTGCTCTTGTTTTTAGAGCCAAAACCAGAAGTGGAAAAATCAGAGGAAAAGTATAATACAAACAAGTGTACAACCTCTGTATTTAATCACCCACTCCTGGTTTTGATTACAAAAACTGCAAGAGCACTCGTGTAGAAATACGCAGCAAATACGTAGCGTGTGAATGCAGCTTATAAATTGTCATAAACTTGTAAATAACTCATGAAATAATAAAGTTGCGTTAAAACCAAGCACACCATTGTTTTTCTTATGAAATTCTCAATAAGTTTGATGTGTCACATGACCCTCTTCCTATTGAAAAAAATAAAGTTGGAGGCAAAATTGCCGACTTCAAAATGGCCGCCATGGTCACCACCCATCTGGAAAAGTTTCCCCCCCTCATGTACTAATGTGCCACAAACAGGAAGTTGATATCACCAACTATTCCCATTTTATTTAGGTGCATCCATGTAAATGGCCCACCCTATATTGTGTATGTACCTGCAGTACTCAACCAGGTCTAAGCTATATTTCATCAGAACCATTATCTGCATAATAAGGTCTTGCCCCTCCACTTAGGTATTGTTGATCAGTCATTTACAATTTCTTCAAAGATACTAAAATGTTATGCCTTTCTCATGTCATATATCACTGGAATCAGGATCTCTACCCTGCAGTATACTGCTCTCCAATAACGTAGGAAAAATCAAGTGACAGATTCTCTTTAACAATATATAGTGATCACTTGAGAAAGACGCTATCTGCGTTGAAACGCGTTGTGGCTAGAGGGATCCATTTGTTGATTAAAGCTGAAAGGTAAAATATCTACTGGCCGAGTCCTTGTGTGTACCTTAGCGCTCATTATATCACATTATCTTTTGGAGCTACACACACATTCTTCCCTGCTGGAAGCGTGATAGTCAGCAGCTCTGGACTGCAGGACCTGTCAGACGTCATCTCACCACTCCTTGGAGCAGTCACGTGCAGAGAGAGAGACACGGAGGGCACGTGCAGCTTCCACCCCGCCGCTCAAGTTCAACTAGGAGAGCCCAGCAGCACTAGCGATTAATCTAGTTGTGCGGACTTGCACAACTCCAGAAGGTGAGCGGAGGGGCTAGTAAACCGACCCCATATAATTATTTTAGCAGTTTGCCGCAAACGATTGTGTTTCTCCTTTATTATCAAAACTATAACATGGAGTCCAATACATTGACACATTGCTGTAATCAGGGTCTCTGTCCCTACATCATGTTGCTCTCATATTGGGTAGCAATAACCAGATTCCCTTTAAGTGCAAAAGTATGCCATTCCTGCCTCTTGTTTATGTCAAAAGTTATCAAGCTGATTAACTTTATATGGGCAAATTACTGCTATTTTGCCAAAGATTTTTTAGCCCATTCTAATTGTTACAGATGCACAGAATATTGCCTATTACTAGTATTGGTGCATCATACAGTTAGGGCCAGAAATATTTGGACAGTGACACAATTTTGGCGAGTTGGCCTCTGCATGCCACCACATTGGATTTGAAATGAAACCTCTACAACAGAATTCAAGTGCAGATTGTAACGTTTAATTTGAAGGGTTGAACAAAAATATCTGATAGAAAATGTAGGAATTGTACACATTTCTTTACAAACACTCCACATTTTAGGAGGTCAAAAGTAATTGGACAAATAAACATAACCCAAACAAAATATTTTTATTTTCAATATTTTGTTGCGAATCCTTTGGAGGCAATCACTGCCTTAAGTCTGGAACCCATGGACATCACCAAACGCTGGGTTTCCTCCTTCTTAATGCTTTGCCAGGCCTTTACAGCCGCAGCCTTCAGGTCTTGCTTGTTTGTGGGTCTTTCCGTCTTAAGTCTGGATTTGAGTGAAATGCATGCTCAATTTGGTTAAGATCTGGTGATTGACTTGGCCATTGCAGAATGTTCCACTTTTTTGCACTCATGAACTCCTGGGTAGCTTTGGCTGTATGCTTGGGGTCATTGTCCATCTGTACTATGAAGCGCCGTCCAATCAACTTTGCAGCATTTGGCTGAATCTGGGCTGAAAGTATATCCCGGTACACTTCAGAATTCATCCGGCTACTCTTGTCTGCTGTTATGTCATCAATAAACACAAGTGACCCAGTGCCATTGAAAGCCATGCATGCCCATGCCATCACGTTGCCTCCATCATGTTTTACAGAGGATGTGGTGTGCCTTGGATCATGTGCCGTTCCCTTTCTTCTCCAAACTTTTTTCTTCCCATCATTCTGGTACAGGTTGATCTTTGTCTCATCTGTCCATAGAATACTTTTCCAGAACTGAGCTGGCTTCTTGAGGTGTTTTTCAGCAAATTTAACTCTGGCCTGTCTATTTTTGGAATTGATGAATGGTTTGCATCTAGATGTGAACCCTTTGTATTTACTGTCATGGAGTCTTCTCTTTACTGTTGACTTAGAGACAGATACACCTACTTCACTGAGAGTGTTCTGGACTTCAGTTGATGTTGTGAACGGGTTCTTCTTCACCAAATAAAGTATGCGCCGATCATCCACCACTGTTGTCATCCGTGGACGCCCAGGCCTTTTACAGTTCCCAAGCTCACCAGTCAATTCCTTTTTTCTCAGAATGTACCCAACTGTTGATTTTGCTACTCCAAGCATGTCTGCTATTTCTCTGATGGATTTTTTCTTTTTTTTCAGCCTCAGGATGTTCTCCTTTATCTCAATTGAGAGTTCCTTTGACCGCATGTTGTCTGGTCACAGCAACAGCTTCCAAATGCAAAACCACACACCTGGAATCCACCCCTGACCTTTTAACTACTTCATTGATTACAGGTTAACGAGGGAGACGCCTTCAGAGTTAATTGCAGCCCTTAGAGTCCATTGTCCAATTACTTTTGGTCCCTTGAAAAAGAGGAGGCTATGCATTACAGAGCTATAATTCCTAAACCCTTTCTCCGATTTGGATGTGGAAACTCTCATATTGCAGCTGGGAGTGTGCACTTTCAGCCCATATTATATATATAATTGTATTTCTGAACATGTTTTTGTAAACAGCTAAAATAATAAAACTTGTGTCACTGTCCAAATATTTCTGGCCCTAACTGTATAAACATATCACTGGATGATAGTGATGAATTCTGGACCTCATCTGCCTATTCTCTCTTAGAGAAAGGTGAACATGCCAATGCAAGGAGGTACATAAGGGATTGTGTTGTTAGTGTCTTAAGGTATTCGTCAATGTTTCCTCTACACCAGAGGTCCCCAATATTTGTGACCTTGAGAGCCACATTCAGCAATGAGAGAGGGTTGCGAGGCACATCCAGCTCCTGCCCCCTCACAGTACCGACACCCAGAGCCACCATTACCAGTGTAATGACAGCCAAACCGTTTCCACAGTCAGTACACCAAGATCCAGGGGTTCCCACAATACCCACATTTTTAGATCTGCTCTTCTATGTGGAGCTACTCACAAAAGTCACCATCAGGGGACCTGCTCTTCATAGCTGTTTGTTTGCCCTGGTGCTTATGCCCCAAGCTGGTGTTAACCCGGGAGCCACACATCACATGCCCGCGAGCCGCAGGTTGGGGACCCCTGCTCCACAGTATGCCTCAGATCAGTATTCTACAATTTGCCTTGTTTTCCTATGGCCTCAGATCTTTTTTTCTTAGGTTCGTTTATGGCTGTATTAAGCTTGGCAGAAGCAGTTGAGCAAAAATAATAAATAAAAAATTGGTGGCGACCCCCTTACCAAGGGATGTTGTTTATAAACAAAATCACATTTAGGCATTGGTAGAACCTTCTGATATCAACAGGACCTGAACATAATCCAATATGTAATATATATTCCCTCAATCTCTATATTTGTCACGTTGGAATTAGACATGCTTGAGGAGATAAGTTACTTAGTGACATCAGATGTATCAGCTCCAGTCCATCAATCGGTTCCACTGCCGTGTCCTGGTCCTTCCCTGCTAGTCATCTGGCTGCAGTGGTCATATATTGTATAAAGCTGGCCATGCTCAAGAGAAAACTGTTTGCTGAACATTCATTGTCGTGTACGTAGATGGCTATCTCTCCGACTCCACCATACACGTCAACACACAGCTTGGCTGAGCGATCAAAGGTTTTCAATGGGGACAGAGCCTCTGCCAGGTTCCTCTGCTAGGCTCATAAAAAAGCGGCATTTGAAATTCTATTGGCCGGACCCTTCTCTACCCAGACATCACCTGTAGAGCGCATGTTGGGAAGCCCCATTGAGAACTAATATGTATTGGTTCCTTAACTCATGTTAACACTGTGGCCAATCACTAGTCCAACCATATACGGCACAGGACTTCTGTATTGCCTAATGTCTCAGGAGGCTTTGGATAGATCTGTCCACCCCTCTTGAGATCTCACCTTTTCTGGACGCCTCCCAGACTTGGTAAGAATGTCCATGTTTTAGCCAACAGATTAGGAACATCTCATTCAATGGGGAGTTTAACTTGTGCGGTTTAGACTCAGCATTCCGGCATAGAGACTTGTTATTCACTGCCGCCCTTACTTCAGATGATGGGAAGTTTGTTTAATGCTTTATGTAATCCCACACAATTAGTTCCCTAGACACCGAGAGCCACTTAAAGCACAGTGCTACCAGAAAACCTTCCAAATGAGCTTGAGTGCCACGACTGCCGATGGGGTTTATCCTAGTAATGTGCCATTACAGGGAGGAATGCTGCCGTATCTACATTCTAAAGTGGTTTTCTTATTTGGCTATTTCCTACTGATTAATGTGCTTTCCACAAGCAACAAAGCTACTTATTCCCTTCACTTAACACACAAATGTGATAATGCTTCAGAATGATTTCTGTAGAGTAACTTATATTTTGGCCTGTCTGTTGACTTTGTAATTTAGGCCATTAGTAAATATTCAAAATTTTATACAGTGGGGGAAAAGTATTGAACACGTCAACAATTTTCTAAGTAAATATACAGTGACAAGAAAAAGGGTAACAATATTTTAAACTGTTGACTTTCAGCATCCATATCTCACCATCCACTACAGCTTTGAGTGTGAGACTACCTTCATTTTATAGACAATCATCTTGGTGATCTCTTACATAAATTTGATTTGCAACTATTTAGCATATGATTAGTTATGCAAATTCTTGTCATGTCACTGCATTGTTACTGTTTTGCTCCTAAAAGGCTAAATTTAAATTATTTTGTTTGTATTTTGTAAATCCTCCTTTAGCTTTCAGCGCTGCCTGAATCCTTCTGGACATGCTCTTGATCAGATTCAAGCATGTCTCAACTGAAATCTGATCCCAGGTCTCTTCATATTTCCAATGTTGGCTAATACTGGTTGGCTCACTTGGGTATGTATAAAGCCAACCCAGGCCACATGTCACATGGCCTTCTGTCTGCTGACACCCTTAAAAATGTTATTTTGATGACACTCCTGATGGGCCAATTATCTATAATGGGGAAGACAAAGTTGGTATGCTTCAGGATATATTGGCACTATGTAGATAAAATTAATATTATTTGTACCATGTTTGGGCTTCATTACAGCGGTGCCCTCCTTCTTGAAGTGGGCACAAAAGTGCAGTTGACAACTTTTTTGTTCCCACCTCAAGGATAGGGTCACTGTTAAAACGGTGACCAGACACCTACCTCGTTATAATGAATGGGACAAGCAAAGGCTCTGTCAAAATTCTGTTTTTCAGGGCTCCAGTAAAAGTCCTAAATGACTCAAACACAATGTGAACTAAACCTGCCATTAATGGGCAGAAGTGCTCAAATATAGAATAAAAAAAAAAAACATGGATGAAGTTCTTTTGTAGTGTTGCACATTTAGACAACTTAGATTTCGTCCAGATTTTAGGCCAGAATTATCCCGGTGGCTCATTATTAGTGATGGGCGAACCCGCCAATGTTCAGGTTCAGCGAACTTGCCCGAACTTTTTTTAAAGTTCGGGTTCGGGGCCGACAGTGGCTCTGAACTTGAGTCCAAACCCCGATCTCAGACTGTAAAGTTATGAGATGGGGGTTAGGAGGCTGTAATAGAAAGAAGATAGTTATTACACAGCATTATACTTTCCAGCATTCCGCCACTTGTACTTTCGTGGCCGCTCATTAACTTCCTGGATATTCACCGCAGAGGGACCCAAAAGCCAATCACAGACGCTGTCACAGAGAATTGGCGCACCAAAACCATGATGCAGTTTTTGCCGCGGATTTCATGCTCTTTTGGTGCACTTTTGGCACAAAACTGCATACACTGTGTTCAATGTGCTCATCTGCATCTCCTGGCCCAAAAAAGAACCAAAACTGCGATTAATGATGGAACAGCACCAGCACAGAAGGTGAATACCGGCTCTTTCATTTTATCTGGGGTAGACGTGTGGAATCAGAAGGAATTGTTCTTGTAGTGGATAACACCTTTAATATTAAAAAGGGTACGGTATTTTATGAGCACTGGAACAATAACATTTTCATTTTTAGTTTAGGATTGACAGCCATTCTGTCATGGATACAAGTCCCGAAACCTTCAACAATCCCTATCAAGTTGGCAGTTTGTGTCCTGGGACAGTTTAGGGTCTTCATATGTAATACAGGCAATTTCATGCATAAATACTCATCTAAAGCTGGCCTTTGGTCACAATTTCATTAAAATGACTACTGTAGCATTTGTAATAGGCAACTATAATATTAGAGGACTGCGAATTGTATGTGAGTTTGTTGTATATTCCTTTAAGTGGCTCCAAAGGTTGAGCTTCACTTGAGCTTACACCTCGTTAGAAATCTTTTCAAGACGTTGATGATTCAGATTTTAATTGTACAATCTGTAAATATCGCAAAATTGATGACAAGATACTTCCAGATGATATTCACACAGGGTTCTCATTTTACCATTTATTACTTCTCTGTATCAATAATTAGACTTTTGTAGGAGGAGACACAATAGGAGACTATCAGCCGATAGAAAATGGACACAGAATTTATTGAGTGAAGTGAATATGTATATATTGCATATACACATGCACAACTTGTAAACTGTATAGTAAACAGGAAATTTAATATGCTGCATAATTCTGAACAATTGACCATCTGACCCGCTGTCTACATGCAACTCATCATAAGCATGGTATAAAAGAGTTAAATGTCCATATGTAGACCCTGTCAATAGACTATTGCACATTATTTCCTAGAATGCATAGTCAGGTTTATTGTGAAGTGCCTGCTCACAAACGTCCTAGTACATCCACACAAACGGTATGTCCTGTAGTATACAGAATGCTCGGAGTATATAGTGTAAAGTGGAAGAAATAGAGCAGTCAACTAAAATGCGGAAATTAAGTATATTTATCAGTATGTATACAGATGTATATAAGTTATGGTACCGTTATCACATAAATATTAGCGGATGGTTTCAAACTAATGGCCACTTCAATGTGGCTACATTTCTAGCTTATCCACAGGTAACTTACAGGCTGCAGTGAAATCATGGAGACATGGTTCTATCTTGTTGCTGTGTACAAATGGAATCATGTCTCCATGATTTCACTGCAGCCAGTAAGTTACCTGTGGATAAGCTAGAAATGTAGCCGCGTGTAAAGTGGCCATAACGGTTTTTACAATAAGGCAAGATCAGGTTTTTCAGCATCCTTTCAGGATCCAGGTTTTTGCCCATTCGCTTTAATGGTGTCAGGTAGCAACCTGAAGCAACAGAAATCTACCTGACACCATTAAAGTGAAAACCTGGACCTAAAAGGATCAGGTTTATGCTGAAAAACCTGATCTTGCTTTATTGTAAAGACTGGTAGTGGTACCTACCAACATTGCTATCACCAATCTGTGAATACACAAGAAAACATTGGTTGAATACATTCTCATACATTTCTAAAGGTGGAGCAGAATGAAAATGTACTTTATACAGCTGTAATGACCTTCACTTTGAGGGTATGAGCACTCAGAGTTTTTGAAGGCAGTGAAAAGTAATGAGTTTTCTAGTGGAAACCTCTTAAAGAATTTATTCTTCAAGTTATTTTTGTAGGAGTTTTCATTTCCCCAAGCAGTTTTGAAGAGTTGAGGTGGGAACATACAACATCTTTTTAGTTTTTTTCAGACTCCGTAAAAAATGAACATATTCCACAGCAATGTAAAAACAGCATTACTGTGCACATGTTCAGTCTTTTGTTACTTCTTGTAAAGTAACCTGCATTCTTTGGATTGTCTTCAATGGAGACGGAAAACATTTCCATGGGCATCCTGATCAGCTGACATATGCAGGGAATTATGCGTGATCCTGCATCAAAGGGTGGGAGCCCTTGGTTGTGAATGGGTTAGACACTATGTGCATATATAGCTTTCAATTGGTTTTGGAGAGGTTTTCTCCTGATGCTTTTTTTGCAGCCTTTAGATTGAAATACGGTTAGTATGGAGTGTTTTCCAATAGGAGACACATCAAAGAAAAAATATGCATTTTCATTGCTCCCACCAGGATTTTTTCAAAACTTGAAGCAGAAAAAATAACGCTCAAAAGACTGAACAAATGAACAGCAAAGTGGTCTTACAATAGAAATGAATAGGAAGAGTCATTCAAACTTATTTTGGGCACTTCTAAAAGACTCTTCAAAAACCTCCATGTGCACATACCCTAAAATAAGTAAAAGATTCCTATGCCCAGATGGTGGGATGTTGTGTGGATTGAGGCTCAGAGGTAGTGAATGCTCAGGTGAGCTGGAGTTTATATTGTGCGGAGAGGCTTGCTTAGCCATTAGGTCCACATACCTTCTTATTTTTAAGACCAATAAATGGACTAACACATGGGGTCTCCTATTGTACCTTTCACAATTTAAACTGTTTTTCCATTTTGAAGTTAATCGCATAAAGTATTAAAGTTCATTTAATAAATGATAATTCTAGAAAATTCTAATATTTTGTTTTATTTTCTCAATTAAGATCTCTTGATAAAGAAATACATGAAAAAAAATATAGGGCCATAAAGCAAAGCAAAACTTAGAATTGGTACCACCTTCCTAATTTTAACTCTTGATACCTGTATGCCCATCTTAATAACTAAAAAACTTTACAAACTTTAAAAGGGTGAAAAATTCCCTTTAATGGAAAACATATTGCACGATTTCCCCCATAAAGTGTTAGGCTCCCAATGATGTTTGTAATGATGTTTTTATTCTGAATATGTGTTTATATTGCTGCAAAACTGAAGTTAGACCTAGGTGCTCCTGTTCCTGAACTAGTCCAGGAGCGCTGTCACTTATCTCTCTTCTTCATGACACCTACCCACAACATGATTGGTGAACCGGCATGTGCAGACGGGACAGGGAAGAGAACAAGTCATCCCTCTGATCCTCCTCCCTGTTCTCTCCATACTCTCTGGTTTGTCAATCATGTTGTAGAGGGCGTCATGCCAGCTACATACAGAACTAGATCAGGGTCAGGCACGTCAGGAATAGTGTCAGGAGGGCCGTAATTAAATGTGGGTTTGTGCATTTTCTGCAAAACTGAAGTTTAAGACTAAATATGTCCTTTGGAGGCGGAAACACCGTATGGGGTAAATCCTGATGTTAGGCTCCTTCGAATTCTTTTCCACCTTTTGTTTTTTCTATTCTTTGTGTTGGACTGTATCTTCCTGGCTGCAGAATGAATGAGTTAACTAAGAATCTTTAGTGTATAAGTCCTGACGAGAAAAGTTTTATATGTGTATTTTTCAGCTTCGCTCAACTAACTTTGATGTGTTGTGAGGTCATAAATCAGCACAGTGAGGAGTGCTTTGAGTGGAGCAGCAATGGAGACAGGCAAGTACTGTAGGAGATATTACTTTTAATGCTCACTGCCTATTTAAAAGGAACCAACCACCAGGATTTAACCACTTGTAAATCAGTGCAGCAGGTGATTGACGTGTGCAGCATGACATCACTATTTGGGTTTATTTTTTATTCCTCCCCTGTGGGGTTGTCTTTGTGCTGTAAGCCGATCTTCGTCTCTCCTCCCTTTCATGCAGACTCATCTGAGGGCGGAGGGGGTTCGGCTTGCATCAGAAAGACAAACCCACAGAAGCGGAATAAAAAACAGATACTGATATCATGCTGCACACGACAATCACCTGCTGCACTGATTTACAGGTGGTTAAATCTAGGTGGTTGGTTCACTTTAACCTTCTCATAATAGTGATGGTGTAGTAAGGATTAGGGGTCTTGGGCACAAGGTCCTAATAATCATACAGGGTACCATCTGTGGGACCTACGCCAATTAGACATTCGTTGCCTATCTTATGAACTGGTGATACAAGTCCAATTTCTTTACTAATGTTTTAGACCTAATCTGAAACACTAAAAATCTGCTATACCTCACTGACCTAAACTAGATGAAGTGATTTTTCCGCCTATGTGATATTGATATTCCTAGTTCATATTAGCATAAATGATGATGGTGGCTATCACAGTAGCTCTGCACCTGGGCGTTGTGTGTTGACCATATGTTGTACCATTTGTATCGGTATAAGAAGTACAGAAATAAGTAACCTTGAATTGACCTTGAAGAGAACTTTTATTGGGTCTTTCAAAAGCAGCAATCCTATGGTAATATGACAGACCCTGTAAAAGGCACTATATGCCACTATACATGAGAAAGGAAAAGAAAGTGGTACTTACCAACAAAATAGATCTTTATGATACCCATACTAAACCATGAAAGACATGGAGTTTTAAACATTTATATATAATCTATGTCCTATTGTATATTTTACCATGTGCTTTTATATATTCTCTAGAAAACAATGGACGGGAAGGTCCTTGTCCTGGCTGCTTATGAGACTAGCAAAGCTCTCTTGCATCGTTTTTTTCTTTTTTTACGGAAAGTATTTCTGAGGCATAGATGAAGTAAAAACACTAGAAGACAAAGATTTTTTTTTCGATTCTAAACTGTAAAAGTACAAGAATATAGAGTATCGATTACATGGACAATTCAATCCTGGGCCTCAGGAAGTACACTTTGTTAATTACCTCAAATATCCATACACACAAGCTCACTATATCAAACCAATGTAGATATATTATTTACTGTTCTCCAAAAAATAAAGGAAAAAAAAAACATTAGCAGCTAAAATTTTGGATATCCACATTGTACCCGTGACCACACAAGAGAGGCAGACATTAAAAGTGTCCTGCTTCTGCTTTCATCGGTAACTAGTGACATCACTTAGATGGTAATAAAGTGCCTCTTGCTTCAGTAATGCCAATAACCCCAAATCATCTCTACACACATTGACTACTTTAATTGTATGATATTAAAGGGCTTGTCGGCTTTCAGTTATCCAATTTTTGTAAGAAGGGTCTCCTGACCATAAGTCCTGATGTTGGGACTTCCAGTGATCAGCTTCAATCTATGGGCCATCCTGGTAGCAGGTGTTACTTTTCCCCACAGCGCCGCCACAGGTGAAACTAGGAATTACTTGAGTCCTATGGAAATAAATGAACTGTCTGTAATTCCTAGACTTACGGTATCTTTCAGAGCTAGAGATACTCTCTATAGCAGCTGTCTGATTTGGCTGATTAGAGACCTGAGTGGGAGACCTGCTTCTATTAACTTTGATTATTTCATGGAAAGTAGGATTTCTAAGCCAGACAAACCCTTTAATAGATACATTAAAAAACTAGATCCAAAATTCACCTAAAATGCTTTTTCTATATTTTCTGCATTTTCTTTTATTTTAATATGCACAATTTATATTAGCTACAAGATTACAAAACAACAGCAGTCCGTAGTTTAGACCGATACCACCGTCTTGCTACATGATAAGGAAGCTAGAGTTGACAAAACTGCCATTGAGTTCATGATCAGTCGGATAAAGATGCCACACATAACGTTTCACACCCATGCGTAAGTCACTCATCAGTTGCCAGAAGTCTTTTCTGTGGGGCCCAGGATTCGACTTGTCCGTAACTTGAAGAAATATCTATTTTAAAGTTTTCAAAAACTTCAGTCTGGAAGTGTAGAGAATTCCCTCTCTTTCTCTTCAGAAGAGTCCAGTGGTTTCGAGAGCGAGAATCCAATATGAGGAATAAGAATCTCTTCTGTTAAAGAAATATTGAGGCACAAAACAGTCGCTTCAACTATTTTCATACGTGAAATCCCTTTTCTTGTAAATGCATCATTTGTAATCGTAAAGTCTGTATGCTGCTCACTATCCGTCTCTGGTGACCGATGAGCGTGACACCAATTCTTCTGATGTCACTACGGGAAAAGAGACAAGTGTTAGTGAAATGCATCACTGATAGGAGGAGGTGTAGAACAAGTAGGAATATATTATATATATAGTGAATGTATGGATCTAATATCATGGCTTCATAGCTCAAGCAATATACAAACCTTTCAACCATGCAGCCATATTACATAATCTTTCAGGTAATAGCAACTCTTGGCCATGTCCACACACCTCCGCTGTAAGTATTCAGCGGTTCTCCGCTAAATACTTAGTTTTTTTCCGAGAAGCGGAGGTGCGTGTGCGCCACCGCTTTCTACGGACGCAGCCCCTGGTTACCCGATGTGTATTGTGGTAACCACTTCACAAAGCAGGCTGTCTAGTGTCCGCTCTGGGAAAGCGGACACTAGGCAGCTTGCTGTGTGAAATGGTTACCACGATACACATCGGGTAACCAGGGGCTGCGTCCGCAGAAAGCGGTGGCGCACACACACCTCCGCTTCTTGGAAAAAAACTAAGTATTTAGCGGAGAACCGCTGAATACTTACAGCGGAGGTGTGTGGACATGGCCTTGGATAGCTTTGGTTTGAAAAAAGCAAGACCTTGCATTTATCCTACATCTTTGACATTCCTTTTACATTCTCAAATTTTTTATATGATCAAAGTATCAAATTTTAAAAAGAGATATTGCTTAATCAGATATTTATAGCATATTGTAATGTGGCGACCAGCTGCATTGAAAATGACCAGTATATATCAGGATAGGGTCACACCAGCATTTACCCTTGCATTCAGGGGGTTGTGTTTAAAACAGAATTTGTCAGCATTAACGCAGTGTTACCGGAGGGTAAGGGCCCTTTCACATCAGCGTTTTTTTAAATTTGCGGCAGATGCGGTGAAAAAAACCGCATCTGCCGCAACTGCCGCATAACGGTTCCACTTGCGGCACGGTTGCGGTTTTTTCCATAGGAAGTATAGGGGGACTTGCGGCAGATGCGGCAAGTGCGGTATTGCACTTGCGGCAGGTGCGGCAGAGAAAAAAACCGCGGCTTACTGCGGTTTTTTTCTCTGCCGCACCTGCCGCAAGTGCAATACCGCACTTGCCGCATCTGCCGCAAGTCCCCCTATACTTCCTATGGAAAAAACCGCAACCGTGCCGCAAGTGGAACCGTTATGCGGCAGTTGCGGCAGATGCGGTTTTTTCACCGCATCTGCCGCAAATTTAAAAAAACGCTGATGTGAAAGGGCCCTAAGGGCCCTTTCACATCAGCGTTTTTTTCAAATCGCGGCAGATGCGGTGAAAAAACCGCATCTGCCGCGATTACCGCATACCGGCTGCACTTGCGGCGCGGTTGCGGTTTTTGCCATGCAAAGTATAGTCGGACTTGCGGCAGGTGCGGCAAGTGCGGTTTTGCACTTGCGGCAGGTGCGGCCGCGAAAAAAAACCGCGGTCAGCCGCGGTTTTTTTCGCTGCCGCACCTGCCGCAAGTGCAAAACCGCACTTGCCGCATCTGCCGCAAGTCCCCCTATACTTCCTATGGGAAAAACCGCAACCGCGCCGCAAGTGGAACGGTTATGCGGCAAACGCGGCAGATGCGGTTTTTTTCACCGCATCTGCCGCGAATTACGAAAAACGCTGATGTGAAAGGGCCCTAAGACAGAATTAACGCTGTCAATTCATTGCTATGGCTGACGGAACCCTGAGGGCAGTTAAAATGCCGGCATCTAAGTGCCGGTATTTGAAATCTCGTGCTATTTCCAAGCGCATCACATGACGCGCGCTCCCGCGCATCAGCACTACACATGCTTGAGATCAATGTGGAGCAGAGAAGTGGCAACTACTTTTTCAGTCATTTATGGCAAATCCTGTCGGTACGTCATAAATAGCAAAGATGGTAATACTACTTGAAATATTGGATTTTTTAATACATTTTAACCATAATGGAAACAATTGACAGTTACTCTACTATATTTTAAACCCCTTGGTGTTATTGACTTATATATCCATCATAAGAACGTCACTTTGTGCTCTATCACATATATATGTGTATATATACAGCTCTGGCAAAAATTAAGAGGCCACTGCAAAATTTTCAGTTTCTCTGATTTTTCTCTTTATAGGTATATTTTTGAGTAAAATGTACATTGTTCTTTTATTCTATAAACTTCTGACAACATGTCTCCGAAATTCAAAGCTAAAAATTTTGTATTTATTTGCAGAAAAAGAGAAATCGTCAAAATAATAAAAAAAATAAATAGTTCTTTCAGAGCTCAAATAATGCAAAGAAAACAAGTTCATATTCATTTAGAAACAACAATACTAATGCTTTAACTCAGGAAGAGTTCAGAAATCAATATTTGGTGCAATAACCATGATTTTTAATCACAGCTTTCATGTGTCTTGGCATGCTTTCCACCAGTCTTTCAAACTGCTTTTGGGCGACCTTATGCCACTTCTGGCTCAAATAATTAAGCAGTTATTCTTTGTTTGATGGCTCTATCTTCCTCTTGATTGCATTCCAGAAGTTTTCAATGGGGTTCAAGTCTGGAGATTGGGCTGGCCATGACAGTGTCTTGATGCGGTGCTCCTTCATCCACAAATTGATTGACCTAACTGTGTAGCATGGAGCATTGTCCTGCTAGAAAAAACAGTCCTCAGAGTTTGGAAAAATTGTCTGAGCACAAGGAAGAAAGGTTTTTCAAGGAAAACCTTGTATGTGGCTTTATTCATACTTCCTTTGCAAAGATTAACCTACATAATTCCAGCCTTGCCGACTCATCCCCACATCATCATTGACCCCCCACCAAATTTCACAGTGGGCGCAAGACACCGTGGCTTGTACACCTTTCCAGGTCTCCATCTAAGGCCTGCTTCACACATCCGTGCAAACCACGGTCATGTGAGACAAGGTTGTTTGTGGGTGGGGCTTGTATCCAAGTATCACGGATCATGTGACACATGTGTGCTGTCCACGGATCCATGGATAGCACACACACAGCCTGTCATCGCATACTCACTTGCCTCTATCGAAAGCTGCTCCTCTCACTTCCGGTCCGCTGTTGGGCTCAGTGAAGTGAATACTCATGAGCCTAATGAGTGGCACCGGAGGTGAGAAGAGCAGACAGCGCTGGAGGGAGGTGAGCATAAAATTCTTTATTTTAACACTTTAAACTTTTGCCTGTGGTCCGTGCACATGGATGTCACATGGTGAACATACGTGTGCAGAGCGTTTTGGGGAAAAAGCGGTCTGTGCTTCTGACATGTCACCATGTGGAGCACATGGACACACATCTGCTCCACACGGCAACATGCTCCAAGCGGAATAATGGACATGTGAAGGGGGCCATAGGGGATCATGTGTCCCTGTATGTCCGTGCCTCTGGCATGTGTCGTCTCGGACCGCATACATGCCGAAGGCACGGATGTGTGAAAGAGGCCTAACCATTAGACAACCAGGTGTTAGGCAAAGCTGAAAATTAGACTCATCAGAGAAGATTACCTTACTCCAGTTCTCTATGGTCCAATCATTATGGTCTTTGGAAACCTTCAGCCAGGGTGTTTTATGCTTCTCATTAATGAAAGGTTTTTTTCTAGCTTTACATGACTTGAGCCTTGCCTCTAGGAGCCTGTTACAAACTGTTCTTGCCATGCACTTCACCCCAGCAGCCATTTGCCATTCCTTTTGTAGGTCACTTGATGTTATCCTGCGGTTGCTGAGTGACATTCAAATAAGATGATGATCATCCCGATCAGTGGAAAGTTGATTTCGCCCTCTGCCGGTCTGTAGGTTTGTTGTCACCGATGTCTGCTGCTTGATGCTGTTGTAATGGACTGCCGTCTTCAAAATTTTATGGATGTTGGCAACATGACGCTCACTGTATCCCTCTAAATGTAAAGCCAGAATTGAGCCATTCTTTTCCTCACTCAAAACTTTTCTTTTCAACTCCTTTGGCATGGTTAAAAGTATTTTTTTCATTAAAATTACTTTTGGGCTATTACTAGCACTTCTTTTGCCATCCAACCTGTCCTACTGCAAGAGGATTGTGAAGACCACAGCAGTCTTTTTTTGCTTTCCCTCGTGATTACCTAATCAGAAGCACATTAAGTAGAATGAGGTGAGGCATGCTGGGAGTGTGAGGGTTCTGTGCATGGTCTTACTTGTTCCCTGCACTGTGCTTTTCTGGACAGTTTAGATGTTGCTCCTGGAATCTGTTGCAGCCATTTTTCCATCTTAGTGGTCAATGCTCCGAGTGCTCCTATCACCACTGGAATCACTGCTTCCTTCCATCTTCTTCAGTTGTTCTTTGAGACCCTGATATTTCTTCGTTCTTTCTGATATTGCTTTCATTTGGCACTGCCACATCTATTATCATTGCTGTATTCTGATCCTTGTCTACTATCACGATATCCAGTTAGTTAGCCAACACCTGCTTATCTGTCTGGATCTTGAAGTCCCACAGGATTTTAGTCCTTTCATTTTCCACCAATTTTTCTGGGGTCTCCCACCTAAACCTAGGGTGACACTGTACATCTGTACACCATACACTGTACAGATGTTCCTGTATACAATTCCTGCTACTTGTTTGTGGTGTTCGGTGTATGCTGTTCCTGCATTTTGCATCCTGCTACTATGTGTTGGACTGTTTCCGAGGTTTCTTTACATAGTCTGCACCTTGGTTCTTGTCTTGTGTGGTGGATCCCTGCTTCTATGGATCTGGTACTTAGTGCCTGCTCTTGTGCCACTATGATTAGTGCCTCTGAGCTGTCCTGGAGTCCAGCTTTCTCCAGCAGGGTTTCTCCATGTCAGTCACCTCCATTATCTGTAGATGGTACATTCCATGTAGCGGCTTGTCTTGCCATGGCACTTCATATTTCTGTTCTTCCTTCCAAGGCTGTTGTTGTTGTTGCTGCCTTAAGCTCTCCCTTAGCATCTCAACTGTTGGTGCCTTTTTTCTGATGTATTCCTGGATACTTCTTGTTTCATCCATGATGACTTGGACGCCTATCAAGCCTTGACCACACATACATATATATACATGTATAAATATATCATGCTGATAACATTGTATAACTCCTGCTGTGACTGCTAGGATTGGTGTTCCCACCAGTTACAGCAATTTAACCCCATATATGCTGCTGTCAATAGTCACATGTTAAACTTCCTTTACGGCACTTAAGTTTTAAAATGAAAAAAAAACAAGAATGTTTTTAAGCTTTGTTTTTTAAGGAAATACACCATCTTAAAAATCCCAGTTTTTCCAATTAAAAATGGTTTAGTTTAGATAAGATATAAAGGTATCTTAACAAGTCACTTTTGGTATTGCGATAATGTCATGCACTATAGAATTAAAATACTTGCAAAAAATAAAACAGTGCCAAAGCTGATGGCCTTCATCATTCTGTGTCATAAAAAAATTAATAAAAAGTGATGAAAAAAATGGTGCCACTAAATACAGCTGCTTGTTACACAAAAAGAATGCATAAAAAATATAAATTGGAAATCATTGTAACTGTATCAACCTATATTATAAACTTTATTGTTATTTATCCCATATGGTGAACTTAACTGAATCCTATGGAAAAATAATGAAAAAAAATTATATCAGAGTTTCTGGTTTGTGCTCATTTAGCCTCACAAAATATATAATAAAAAATTGAGCAGAAAAGTTGCATGTACTCAAAAATTGAAGAAAAAAACTACAGCTTGTCTCTTAATAACAATAACTCTGTCTACAGAAAATTAACAATCTTATGGAGCTTAGATCCCCTCTATACAAAAGATGATTTTTTTTAATCAAGCTTTTGTTTATAAAACATAAAAAAACCTATATGATTTGAGTATTATTTATTGGGAATTCATTATTGTATCGATCTGCAGATTAACCTTAATATGTCTATTAAATTAAATAGAAAAATCAGTGTTTAAAAAAAAAAAATTACTGGGGTTTTTTTGGTTGTAAATTCCACTTCCCGTAAAGTGTTAATGCAAAGTAATCAAATTGTTGTGTGAATAAGAAAATGGTATCACTAACAACTATATGTTGTCATGCAGAAAATAAGCCCTCTTACCTATAACGATCGTCCACTGCAAAGGCTGAGCTGCTGGTAAGGCAGTGCCCCGAGAAACTCTGAGACCCTTTACCCCTATACAGGGATTTGGAATTACAGCAGAGCCCAGGAGATAGCTGCCTATAGGTGAGCAGCAGACCGGAGCAGGGAGGTCGCCAGGAAGGGACAAGACTAGGAGGTCTGGGAATAGACAAAATCAGGACCCAAAAGCATAGTCAAAAGGCAGGGTCAAAAACTGGGACAGCAGCAAAAGTACAAAATCGTCAGGCGATAGAAAGGTCAAAATCCAGGCAAAGGTCAGAGTCAATATAATCGAGCACAAACTTGATCACTGGGAAAACCAAGACTATATCTGGAGGTTTCCACGACAGACCCCAAGGTATTTGAAGGGTACGGTTCACTCTCAAAGACTGGAGCTCACAGCCTGATGACCTCATCCGGTCCACCCATCCAACCAGGTCAGATAGCGACACGCGACTGGTACCAACCACCCCACTTCTCATAGAAGAACGAAGCCGGCGCCTACCAGATGCCTCTGCAGGGACCTCTCTCCTGTCACCAGCATCTCCCACGGGAGAAGCATGGCAATGCCCAGCGATAGAGGCAGGAACCAAAGGAGCAGGTCCCGATGAGGACATGGTCCCCCATTCACCGGCACCACTAGCTGAAGAAATTCGGCACCACCTAGTGGCTGGGACAGGAATAACAGTCACAGAGTCCGACGGCAACATTGAAGGAAAGTTGTAAAGCGTATGGCTCTTATAATATGACGACAAAAGAAAACGATTCTAATTCAGTTTATTTATTGTACAAAAGTAATCAAACATAAGTAAAATGATACAAATTTGGTATCACCATATTCTAGCTTACCCACAGAATAAAGTTAACACTTTGTTTGTGTAGCACATAATTGGTGTAATATTAAAAAAAACTAAAAAAACAACAAAAATAATTTTTTATTTTTATTTTTTATTTCTCCCCAAAAATAGTTGTTAAAAGTAACAAAAGTGGTGTCACTGACAGGTACAAGACATCCCCCGAAAAAACAAGTCCTCATACAGCCATACACCAGAAAAACACTATGGCTCCTGAAATACAACGATGAAAAAATTGAAAAATAAATGTTTTGTCCTAAAAGCCCAAAATGAGCCCATTTTTCATTTTTTTTTAATTTTTCCTTCGGCAGTCGTATCAGGGCTTGTTTTCTGTGTGACGAGATGTAGTTTTGATGTCATTTGTTTGACCATACAGTGTATTGGAGAACAGGAAAAAGAATTACAAATTAGGTGAAATAGTGAGAAAAATGCATTTCCACCATGGGTTTGTGTTTTTATGTTGTACGTTCTTTGGTAAAAATGACCCAAAAACATGATTCTCCAGTTCAGTACAATTAAGGTGATAACCAAACTGGCACACGTTTTTTTGGTGAAAAAAAATTCAAAAGTTAAAAAAATATATATGTTTGGATGATCAGCATTTTCTGAGAACTGCACATTTTTTATATTTCTGTCAATGGAGCTGTGTGAGGGCTTCTTTATAGACACCAATCTGGTGTACATGTGACATTTTGATAGCTTTTTATTGCAATTTGTTTGTGATGTGGTGACTGAAAATACAATACAATTTTGATGTTTTGATTTTTCTTTCTTTTAACGTTACAGATTTTAAATATCTACTATAATCGCGGTGCCCCATCCGTCATCCACTTCCGGCGTCATGTTGTCTTGACACCACGCGTCGCAGCAGCCATATTTGCACACCCAAGTGATGGTTGTGCAAATATGACACCCACTGGCCGTAATCGTCAATTGCACACTACCGCTAGTGGTGCCGCAGGGGCCCGCACCTGATGCCACCCAAAACCGATGTCAGGAATCCACGGCAGCACATCGACGACCCCGGAGCGCCCAGGTCCAAATTTCACACTGGGGTCCATCAGACTCTAGTTATGCCACTGAATCGCAGTGAGAGACACCTCCAGCAGTCCCCTGCTGCCATGGTAACCAATTTTTGGTCTGCAATCACGTTGCAGGGCCCAATGGGTGCTGGTGAGCACAAGCACTGGTGACCATTACCTTTAAATGTTGTTGCTGTTAAAGGAAATCTTTAAAGGACGTCTGTTCCCCCAAAAAACAAATAGTGTTTGACTTGACGAGGGGCGTTAGTTCCCCGGGCTAGTCGGCCCACTTTGCATGCTTATCACGACCATGTAGGCCATGGTAGAAAAGCCAGTGTCTGTGCCAGACTATACAAAGACTTGCACGGATGTAGGTTATGCCTCCCAGCTTCAGAGAGACCACTGCGTATGATTACAGGTTGTCCATACTTCTGATCATGCACACTTCGTCTCCCTGAAGCCGGGACATGTGCACCTGGCTTTAGTGTAGTGCGCATGACCAGAAGTGCGGATGACATTCAATCATGCGCAGTAAGTCTCTCTGAAGCTGGGAGGCATACACTCAGCATCAGAGAAGCTGAATACTGAGGGGAACAAAGCCGTGTGCTTGGCTTTGTATACTCCTGTCATAGATGACTGCTTTTCTAATGCATGTTATCATGCCCAAAGGGGAGTGATATCATACATAAGTGGGCCGAGTATTCGGGGAACTATTGCCCCCATTGACTAGTCAAAGCAATATTTTGCATCTCATAAGTGGTCTTTAGAAATAATTTTTCCAAAGCTTTGCTATGTATGCAACTACATGAAGGCACTTGTTAAGCAGGGATTATAGATATGTGACAGAACTGCTCATGTTCTGGGTGCACAGAAATCTGACAGTTTCACTTTAACCATGACAGCAACATTAGTGACTGGAGTTCAGCTTCAGCCTCAGCTGTTAGACACAGATGCCAGCTATGCAACAACAGCCAGTATTATCTACCTATCTCTTGAGAGGGGGGCTCCGCTCTCGAGCCTCTCTATACATGAGCACCACTGCAATGATGTACAAGTACATCATACTATATTGAGGAGATAATGCAAGTGCTACAAAACCAACAATCCTGATCGTTTCTGACATATTTCACAATTACTTACTCAAAGCTCATTCTGCAAACCAAGTCCAACGTTGTGAACCCAGCCGCCATGAAATTATTAGCGTACTGACCCATCTTTATAGAGTCTAGCCACTCTGTGACTGTGACAAAGAAGTGATATTCTGGTGTTTCCCCTGGAGATTCCGGTAAGCTGGAGAAAAGAGAAAAAATGACACAATTAAGTCCGTAGACAGGACAATAATAGACCAGAGGATACATACAATACCTACAACTAGTGATATATACAGTATATACATACAGATCTAGTGCACTCACTGCAGCTTGTACCTGGTCACATTAGACTCATTTTCCCCAAGAGATGTTGGCTAGATTTTTTTTCCCGGATCATGTATTTGGGGTAATGACTGCTACTTTCTTTGGCTGAGTAATTTTCCCAACAGTCTCAGTTTATGTTAACACTGGGTCTTTTTGTTGAGTCTTCGGAGTGAAAACTGAGTAGAAACTGCCATGTTTTCAAGTAGTGTTGAGATTTTGAGGAGGATTTGGAGAGTTTCTGGTTGGTTTGTGCCCCCAAAAACTTGTGAAAAATACTCAGTGTCAACCTCTTATTAGGGTATGTTCACACTGTGTTGTTTAAAAAAAGTTTTTTGAGGAAGACACTCAGGGTCCTTTTTGAGCATTTTGACAGTTTTCTTCTTCTAAAAACTCTAGCATTTTCTTAGTTGTTTAATTATTTTTTTTTTAAAAATCCAGAAAACACCCGCAAAAAACACCCAAAATGCACAAAAACAATAATCCTGGAGATGATCAATAACCACAAACACAAGACGCTTCAGGTCTACAAAATTCCAAACAAAATGAACGATTAATGAAGCGTCTTCTGCTTGAAGCACACACGTTTTTGAATCCCTGAAAAAGACGTCGTGTGAACATACACTAAGGTTGTACGTAGATGGAGATGGAAACTGCTGCAGGAAACACTGGAGGCTTTTGGAAGTGTTATTGTTTTACTGATGTGTTTCTAGAAGTGGTTTTGAAGATATTTTGAAGCATTATGGAAGAGATTTGGAGGGTCTTTTTGGGTATCATGTTTTCTTCAGGTTGGGTCTGCTTTGAAACCAGCCTGTAAAACTGCTCCAAAAGCTCTCAAAAGACTGAAGAAATGCTGTTCATATGTTCAGTCTTTTAACAGCTTCAGGTATCAAAGATGTGAAGAAGTTTAAAAGTGACCTGATTATTCTTTTGGGGCTTTTACCACAAACTGAATAAAAAAGTCTATGGTGAACCCAAACAGAAAGACAGAAGACTCTTATGGTACCTTTACACACCGCCACAGAAAGGCAGAAACCACCAGGCATCGGACACAATTGTGCCTGTTGCCAAGATAACACCACGATGTGGCGGCGTGTAATTCGGGTAATTTCATCCTATGTCCTGCAGTTCCTTTGGATACCTGTTTCTGAGCCGTGCTCAAAAACAGGAGGGAACATTCCCTATGGCGGCGGCGTGTAATTGGGGCACAGGCAAGGTATTTGCGTGGCCTAGTGAAATCCCCGGGGCGTGCCACAGCACCATGGAGACACGCCCCATCATCTATCATTGGTGGGGGCTACTGTGTAACCATTGGCTGTCCCTGCACAGGGCGCCATATTTAACGAGCTGACCACTACACATTTGCAATAGCGTCATGTATTAGCCAGCCTTCCAGGGCAGGCTGGCCAATCATGATGCTATTGCATTGTCCAATCACCGTACGAGCGTCACGTAATACACAACTCTGACATGCCTATGTACTTGCGGCGTGAAAGATGGACGCCCATATTCCCTTGTGATAGCGGCGTGTAAATCAGGGAAGGTACTCCACAGAAGGTAACCCGCGGCACCCGTCGGCACTTCCGGGGAACGCAAAGACCTTCATTGGAGCACGTTGTGGCGGCGTGTATATGCGGCATCGGCAACCGTTAGCAACAGTTAAAAACGCGCGCGTGCACGTGCGTTACCTACCTGTTGCTACCCTCTGTGGCGGCGTGTAAAGGTACCATTAGAATCATTTTAGTGGTTAAAATATGCCACCAAAAATGCTGGCATTTCTTCAAATGGGTTTTCCCGAATTTGAAGACATTGTGTGCACCCTTAATTGGACATTGCCTTGTTTGGAGACATGTCCTTCAGGTTCTGATTCAAAGAAGTGACATGCACTTTCAAAATCTGAAGTGGGGAAAAAAACGCTCAAAAAACTCTTCATATGAAAAGCAAAAAGTATTAACATTAAAATGAATAGGAAGAGACTTTCAAGTACTATTGTAGGTAATGTTCTAGGCTTTTTAGAGCATATTCACTTCAAAAAAATCTTTAAATCTCTGTCTGCACATAAGTTACTGCTGCTTTTATTTAGTATTGGATTTTACCTATCCTTTAAAGGCCATCTACTCAGACAAACCCATCTTAATCTGTATATTTCCCCGTATAATATAATAAATGTTATACTCACCTTCAGTGTCGGTGCCGTTGCTGTCCCAGCAGTGTTGACATTATCTCTCCTGGGATAACGTAATTGTGTGACCTCACGTAATCTCAGTGGCCAATCAGTGGCCACTTCAGTCTTCCCACCTTTGGATAAATCTCTTACATCCAGAGGATGTCATCGCTGCTGCTCTCTCTCTTCCTCCAGATGTATGTCATATCTCTGAAGGCAGGGAGAGTGAAGTGGCCGCTGATTGGCCACCAAGATCATGTGAGGTCACACAGTTAAGCGATCCCGGAAGAGCCAGTGTTGACACTGCTGGAACGACACCAGCACTGGAGATGAGTAGAAGTTTTATTGTTTTATATGGGGGGAAACATACAGATTGAGAAGGAGTTGTCAGGGTAGTTGGAAAAACCCTTTAATTTGTAGGTCCTTAGCCTAAAAACAGTACGTTTTAGTTTTTCAAACTGCCGTTAGAGGTCTATTGGAGTGCCTATTAGCGGGCACATTAATACTAAAGACAGAAGGGCAGTTATATAATTTAAAGAGGACCTGTCATCAGTTTACTATGGCCAGTTTTCTCTCTTCTTTTATTCCCACTGCTCCTGAGTATTTTTTTTTTTACTAAATCCACCATACAGTTCCATAGCTATGGTGCTTTTGATATAGTGTAAATTTTTATGGTCTTTTTTCCATCATCGCCACGACAGCACCACCTGAGAGAGAGGACCGCCCATCTAAGACAGGAAACCTCTGAGATAAAAAGGCGGGACCTCTCCTGGACCTCAGTTTAGGTTTCCTGTCTTGGAGGTGGGAGACCTCTGAAGCTCATGCGGTCCTGGCCTGACCCGGTAGCTGGAAGAAGCTGTCCTTACCCAGGCAGTGGCTCCGGACTTGGGTTCAGTAGCTCCTCCACGGGGTATCCCCTGCGGTGGTGGAGGGCACGGGGTCTGCAGAGGGCCACCAGCGGCCGGTTCTCGACCCTTGTTGCCGCCCGGGGGGTCGCAGCTGCACGGTTGGTGGCTGCCCTGCACGCCTGTGCCCCGGGTGAAGAGGTTCCTCTCCTGGCTTGGCGGCTGGCGGAGGTGGCGTTCCTGGGTCTGTGAGGGGCCTGGGAGCGGATTCCCGGCGGCAGCTTTCAATTTCGCGCCGGGAACCGCTACTTCCGGTTTCGGGCGCGGACCGGAAGTGACGTTCCGCGCCTGCGCAGTAGAGCCCAAAGATGGCGGCGCCCAGCGTTCGGCGGCCGGGAGACGCTGCTGCAGCAGCCGGAGGTGTGGGGCAGTGTCTGGAGGACAGTACGGGCCACAACGGTGGAATGGAGCAGCAGGCGGCGCCTGACCCAGGGGAGCACCAGCAAGCTGGCAGCCATAAGTCCTCAGGACTGAAGGGGTCCAAGCTGGATGTGGACCCAAAAGCCCCCCGGAAGTCGGTATGCCTCTGGTGGGTGAGTGCCTTCGGGCTGTGATATCTGTGAATGACACCGCCTTCTTGCTTGTTTGTAGGACGGCAAGAAAAAGGCGGCTAAGCAAAGGCATAAAGACTGTGCTATCTGCAAGGTCCCTCTTCCTGAGGATTGTCTTAAGGATTTGTGTGCCCCTTGCATTGAGGAAACTGTACGAAGCGCTGTTCCCAGTCTGGCCTCTAGCCTTAGGGATTTAGTGAGGGAAGAGCTGAAATCCCTACAGAAATCCGGGAAGGATAGGGGGCGTAAGAGACAGAGGTCCCGGGCCTCTTCTTCTGGTTCTGACCGTGCCTCTCGTAGTTCTCACAAGGGGAGACGCAGGTCTCGTTCCTCCTCTGCCTCGTCCTCCTCATCCTCCTCCTCCTCGGGGTCTTCCTCCTCAGATGGTAGTGGTGCTGGGAGGTCCTGTTTTCCCCGAAAAGACACTGATTTTTTTGATTAAGGCTGTTCGTTCCACTATGGGGTTGGTGGATGCCCGTGACCCCTCTTCAATGGAAGATTTAATGTTTGGTGGTCTGTCTTCCACAGTCCTTCGGAAGGTCAGGGAGGACGGGGCCAGGCTCATCATGATAGCACCCTTCTGGCCCCGGAGAGCTTGGTTCTTTTGGCTCAGTCGCCTGTCCGTGCTGGCTCCTTGGACTCTACCCCTGTCCCCGTCTCTCCTGTCTCAGGGGCCGATCCACCATCCGCAGGTCTCGGGTCTCCGGCTGACGGCGTGGAACTTGAACGGCGACTCCTGTCGCGTAGGGGGTTCTCGGACGGCCTTGTTCGTACCCTGATGTCCAGTCGGAAGCCGGTTACCACCAATATTTATGGTAAAGTATGGAGGAAATTCCTGTCCTCTTCGGGGGCGAGTCCGGAGGGTGAGGCTCCTGTGCCGGCTGTTTTAGAATTCCTCCAGCGGGGGTGGGAAATGGGTCTTTCTGTCAATACCCTGAAACTCCAGGTTTCGGCCTTGGGGGCCCTGTACCATTGTCCCCTCGCGGGGTCTTCTTGGGTGACGAGGTTTATTCAGTCCTGCAAGCGGGCCACTCCTGTTCCCTGTCCGAGGGTGCCGCCTTGGGATCTCAATTTAGTTCTTGATGCCTTAACAAGGCCTCCTTTTGAGCCATTGGCTTCGGCTTCGCCTAAGGTCCTTACTCTGAAGGTAGTCCTGTTGGTGGCTTTGACGTCGGCTAGACGTATTAGTGACCTGCAGGCCTTGTCGGTGGTGGGGCCTTATACGCAAATTTTGCAGGATAGGGTCATCCTTCGCCTGGACCCGTCTTTTCTTCCCAAGGTGGCTTCCAGGTTCCACAGGATGCAGGAGATTGTCCTCCCTTCCTTCTGTGATCGTCCTGCGAATCAGAAGGAAGAGGTGCTCCACACGTTGGATGTCAGGAGGGCGTTGCTTACCTACTTGGACGTGTCCGCTGCCTGGCGTCAATCCCCGTCCCTCTTTGTTTCCTTTCAGGGGGCCTCTAGGGGTAAGGCAGTGTCCAAGGGTACCCTGGCTAGGTGGTTGCGGGAAGCCATTGCTCTTGCTTATTCTTCTAGTCAGGTGCCGGTCCCGGGGGGCCTTAATGCACATTCCACCAGGGCAGTGGCTACATCCTGGGCTGAGAAGGCTGATGTCCCCTTAGAATTGATCTGTAGGGCGGCTACTTGGTCTTCTCCTTCTACTTTCTTTAAGCATTACAGGCTTGATCTTTCTTCCACCGAGGAGGTGACTTTCGGTAGACGGGTTCTGCAAGCGGTGGTCCCTCCCTAATTTCTTTTCTCTGAAATCTCTCAGGTGGTGCTGTCGTGGCGATGATGGAAAAATCTAAATTACTTACCGGTAATGGGTTTTTCCGGAGCCACGACAGCACCACCGCATCCCTCCCTATTGCCTGTTGGTGTGGTCACGTTTGGGGGATTTTGAATTGTTGATTTCTTTTGGTGGTGGTTGTGTACTAATGATTGTTGGGTTCCCCTCTCCGGTCTCTGTAACCAAAACTGAGGTCCAGGAGAGGTCCCGCCTTTTTATCTCAGAGGTTTCCTGTCTTGGATGGGCGGTCCTCTCTCTCAGGTGGTGCTGTCGTGGCTCCGGAAAAACCCATTACCGGTAAGTAATTTAGATTTTTAAGGAGGTGTGGGTCACAGACTCTCGGGAGTCTCAGGAGCATCTTTAAGGCCGGCTTCACATCACGGTACAATCAGGTCCGGGGCTGTCCGGGGTGAACCTGACAGCACCGGACCCGATTTTGCAGAAATGTTGCCCCATGGGGCCGGATGGAGCCGGATGCCAGCTATCTGCCATCCAGTTTCCATCTATCCGAGAGGATCCGGGACAATTCGGATTTTTTTCCCGGACACAAAAACGTTGCTTGCTACCTTTTTACCGGGACGAAAAATCTGCCCAAATTGGATCTTTCCGGATCTGGGGCAATCCAGCGCTCCCTAACATGTGAGTCTATGGCGCCAGATTGCCCAGATCTGGGGGGATCCGGACACCGGCAGCTGCAGTTCAGCTTGAGCTACGCTGAACTTCAGCACCAGGGAGCTGTCCCTTGTGAAGTGGTTCTTCACCATTTCAGCAAGGGACAGATCCCTCAGCTGCGCTCTGCAGACTCCGGCGACAAACAGGTCCGGAGGGCCTGTTTGCAAATCGGGTCCGGGGCTGTCAGGACAGCCCCAGATCTGATTGTACCGTGATGTGAAGCTGGCCTAAGCTGTTCTGTATCATTACATTGTGAGCCATGCTTATTTAGTAAAAATAATAAAAAATGTAATTATAAAATACCCATAACTATAGTGGATTAAAAACAACAACAAAATAACAAAACGGAATACTCGCGAGCAGTGGGAATAAAATAGAAGCAAATATTTCTCACTTCAGACCTGGTGACAACATCTTTGCATTTAGGCTGAACTCTGGGGCACATGCCGTTCGCCTTCTAATGGTTTGACTCCTTTTTTGCACTATGTTATAAATAGGGTGTCGTTACACAAAAAAACTTATTATCAAAAATCTATAGTCTCACAATGGTTATCATTTATTTAGCCTCACCTTACCGTCACTGAATGGGGAGGGAGATAAGCATGTTGGTGGAAAGCCGAATCTAATAGTCCATGATACGGATTCGAAGAACATAAGAGTTAATTTTCGTTAAAAGCTCTGCACCCTAAGGATACCTTTACACGCCGCCACTGTGCCTAGCAACAGGTATCCACTGCACGCGCACGTTTTTAACAGTGGATACCGATCACTGATACCGCATATTGACGCCGCCATTGCGTTGTCAACTGAAGGTATCTTTGTTCAGGGGCGGACCTTCACCCCGGGGGCCCTGGTGCAGGAGAGGACCGGGGGGGGGGTGTGCTACTGGCCATTGCTGCGGCCCGGGGGGTGCTACTGGCCGTCGGCGTGGCCCGGGGGTAGGGGTGCTGCTGGGAGCCGTTGGCGCGGTTCTCTCCTACCTGGTGAGCCGCGCCGGACGCTTGTAGGAGCCGGAGGGGCAGAGGAGGGGAGGGGTGGGATCAGGCAAGGGAAGCAGGAAGCTCTCTGCTTCCCTTGCGTGACCCTCCTCTCCTTTGACGGCAGCTTGCGGGGGTCGGCTGGGGGCCCCCTCCAGGCTTGAAGGGGCCCCCTAGCCGGTCGGGGCCCTGGTGCAGCTGCACCAGCTGCACCACGGTGGTTCCGCCCCTGTCTTTGTTCCCCGGAAGTTCCGACAGATCCTGCGGCTTACTTCCCATCACACGCCGCTACCACAAAGGAACATGGGCAGAGTTGACACGTGACACGTGACAGAGTTGTGTATTCCGTGACGCTAATACGCTGATTGGACAACGCAATAGTGTCATGATTGGCCAGCCTGCGCAGGAAGGCTGGCTAATACATGACGCCATTGCAATTGTGAAGTGTGAATGGACAGCTCTTTAAATATGGCGCCCTGTGAAGGGACAGCCAATGGTGACACAGTAGCCCCCACCAATAATCGCTGATGGGGCGTGGTATCCATGACGCTGTGGCATGCCTCTGTGAAATCACTAGGCGACGCAATATCCATGCCTGTGCCCCGTTTAGACGCCACTACCATGGCAATTGTGCCTTTGTGTTGCCTTGGGTTTTTGAGCACAGCTTAGCAACATGTATCTGAGTCAACTACAGGACACCGGGAGGAACTGCCCTATTTACACACCGCCATTTCGTAGCAATTTCATGGCAACAGGCACAATTATCCCCAGTGCCCGGCAGTTGCTACCTTTCAGTGGTGGCGTGTAAAGGGACCCTTAGGCAAAGTAAGGCACCCACATTGTGTTTTTGCAGCAATTTTTTTTGTTTTGGAGCGTAAAAATCAGTACCAGCACAATCGATGACATGTCAGAAATCTCGTGCACATATTTGCTTTTTTTTTTTTTTTGATGACCGATTTGGACACCTGCTGCGCCTTTTAATCTGCAGCGTGTTAATTCTTTCAGCGTTTTTGCACGTTTGTTTCACTATTGAAAGCAATGAGAAAGTGCAAAACTGCTACAAAAATGCAATCATGTGTCATCGCTGCATTTTTGGTGAATAAATCTAACTAGTGAATGTATAGTAGAGAAATGACACTTAATCCACACGAAAAAAACAAACAAAAAAAGCAGCAAAAATGCAACAACAAAAAAATCAAACATAAAAATCTGCTTTTTGTAAACAGCTTCTTTACTGCCAAGAGAGTAGGTTTACTAAGCAAGGAAAAAAATTCTGCAAAAGCGCATTGTGTGAACATAGCCTTAAGGCCGGGTTACACATACCGATGTTCCAGTGACCCGATCAACAATCCGACCGGACCGGGATCGCTGGAACATTGGTATGTGATCGCTGGTGAGATGCCAGACAGGCAGACTTACAAGCGATTCCCCAGCGATGTGCCAACACCCAACGGTCGCAGGGATCTATCGGGTGTCTCAGGCACAGCCTGGGGATCGCTGGTCGTTGTCCCTGTCACACATGCTGATGCATGCGGGACAGCAGGATACCAGCGATCAAAAAATGGTCTCGGCCATTCCCAGCGACACGCAGCAACATCGCTAGCGAGGTTGCTGCAACGTCACAAACCCTGTGACGTTGCAGCGATATCGTTACCGATATCGCTACATGTAACCCAGCCTTTAGACCCTATTTTAGGTATTACAAAGTCTGTGTCTGGAGTGGTCTGGAAACACACTGTCCAAGAGGCACGTAAGTTACTTGAACGAGTGTTGCATGACTCACCCGGGACGGCTGACGACTCTCTGGACGGCAGCAGGTCATCTGCATGTGTTTCTATGTAGCTCTATGCTCCCATCCAAAGAGAGGGAGGCCGGGCCTGGTGAGTCATGCGAGCCTCGTGCAAGTAACTCACATGCCTCTTGGACAGTGTGTTTCCTGCTTTTTCACTATGGTTGATGAACTCTATATCACCAGCTATATTGGGGAGATTTCTAAACTAGCATTTCCTTATTAGGTTTCCAGGTACGGTACAGAAAAATAGCAGCAGATGCATTAACAGAAGGAGCCAAACCAATAATGCATCAGTGAAGATTTATCAGCTGAAGTTCAGACCCTATAGATAGATGCACTCATAGCTTATAATGGACAGTACTCGTACTTGAAGCGATGTGTTATTGTAGAGGATAGCGGTAATTAATAGGATTAAGAGATCTCTCAAGATAACGGCATGCAGTAAATGAGCTAAAGGGCAGAACCGCAATGTACTTCTCAAATGACCAGTTTAAGACCCAAATAAATAACGCTGCCATAGACCAGAGAGCGCACACAAGTCATTCATTGCCGAGGCTCCTCTTCATCATCAGCTGCTGTTATGCATGTGGATTAATAGCAGCTATATTGGTCAAGGTTTTTCTTTCTTATGTTCATTGACTGATTTCCATGCTCATAGGTCAAAGTAGTTTGAATTTAATGATCATGATCCTGTGATCTATTTTCCAATGCCCTTTACTCCACTGTAGTGCATTATTTGCTGGTGCTCCCTCCATCATCCATGCAGCGAGCTAATAAATAAGCATCTCATCATGGGCTTAATGAGAACATTGCTTTTTTTTAACTCTTACTGGAAACAATTGCCCCAAATTCACATGCTGTTTCTAAATGTTTGGGCCGCGATATAATAGCATATCGATAGGATCTCAAACATGAGGGACCTCTATAGGACTTGGTTATAATTCGGGATGCTTCTTGTTCATCCAACAAGGTATTTAAAGAGGACCTGTCACCCCCCTGCTGCATGGCAATCTAAATGCAGCACTGAATACAGCATGTCTGCTGCATTCAGGAAAGGGGTCCCCCATGTGTTTGTGTCCTGTGTACCTCGAGATATAGCCTTAGGCAAACTCACTGTTAGAAGCCATGAGGGCAGTCCCGGTGGCTAGAGTGAGCTTTATTCACAGGGACCATTCCCTCCCCCTCTCTGTGCCTCCTCCTGCTGTGCTGTTCATGCTTTATTCAGACAGCAGGGCGGGAAACTGCCACTGACGTCAGGACAAATGATTTGCATGCTGTGTGCAGCAGGATGAGTGACAGAGAGGAGGAGGTCAGAGCTAGCACAGCAGGAGGAGGAGGCACAGAGAGGCAGGGGGAGGGAATGGCCCCTGTGAGTAGAGCTAACTCCAGCCACAGGGACTGCACTCTTGGCTTCTGACAGTGAGTTTTCCTAAGGCTATATCTTGGGGTACACAGCACACAGACACATGGGGGACCCTTCCTTGAATGTAGCAGACATGCTGCATTCAGTGCTGCATTTAGATTGCCATGCAGCGGGGGGTGACAGGTCCTCTTTAAAGCTTTTGGTTTAAAGGGTATCACAACTTTCAAGAAAGTGTTATTTTAAAGTAATAGGGTTCCAAACAGCAGTTGATTACCCTCTCAGGTCACTGCTGCTAAGGTCTCTGTGTCTGTGCTTTGGTTGCAGCGGTGAACTCACACGGACAGGGCACATCACCATTGCCGCCAGTCACTGAGCTTAGTGTGTTAGTTAAAGAAGCATGAGCTTCTGAGGTCAGTGATTGGCTGCAGTGGTCATGTGTTCTGTGAATGTGAGGTCACTACAAGAGCAGTGGCTGGGAAGTTGCGCACGTCCCAGGGAGGGTGAGTACAATCTGTGATTCTTACTTTTGGTATTGTAGAAAACCAATTTTAAATAAAAATCATGTTTCATCAAGGCAACTCCTTTTCAGAAAGAAGATAATCAGTTGATCTCTGCAGTCTATATAAGGTGGCCGTCACACGGAACGATATCTTGCCCGATATCGTTTAAGCGATCTCCTTTTTGATCGCTTAAGCGATATCGGGCAAGATATCGTTGCATGTAATCAAGCGATTTACGATGTTAAATCGCTTGATCGTGACATCGCTGATCTGAGCTCCGGTTCTCAGATCTAGCGATGAACGATGCAACGATCTGCATCATCGTGGTGTATGACACCACGATGATCCATCTCCCAGCGACCGCGCCTATGCTGGGAGATGGTAACTATGGTACACGTCGGGTAACTAAGCGACGCGCGGCGCCTAGTTACCCGATGTGTACCATAGAAACGAGCGAGATCGCTGCTCCACATCGCTGGTGAGTCTGTCTGTGTGACATCTCACCAGCGATGTGAGCGATATTGTAAGCGATTGCGCGTGCACGTGATCGCTTACAATATCGCTAAAGATATCTCACCGTGTGACGGCCGCCTAACTCCCACAAAAGATGTGTCTGGCATATATTTCAATGAAGCAATGAGATATCAGTTTTGCACCTGACTCTAGCTAATAAATGGTATACTGAATAAAGAGAGCCCTCTTATATCCGTAGGATGAGACCACCACTTAAAAAGATTTTGCCGTAATCAGGCCATATGAGTTATACATAAGGTATGTGATATATGTCTAATTGCCTGAGGACCCGTCTGGAGATATTTTTTTTCTATGTCACTTACCTCTGTGTGAGAAAATAGGGTAAAGAACTTGGCTATCTTCGTTAGTCCCCTAGGGTTCAATGAACTGGTATTGTGCATGCAAGACCACCGTTCAATTCAATTGCAGATCTCATTATCATTATCAGTGGAACTCCACTTGATTAAATATTTTAGAAAAATTACAATGTTAAAATTCTGCACTTTGGCTGTTTTAAATCTCAATAGTTTGGAACAAGGGCAAACTTTTAGGGTGTAAATGTATAGCACCAGAGACATAAAGAGCGCAAAACGTCATTCTGCCTAAAATAAGAAAGCCAATACTACAAAAGAAACACAATAGTGGGAGATCACTGGAAAGATGTTCTATTGCAGCCGAGGCTCCGTATCTAAGGGTTGGGTCACATTGGCGTTTTTTGTTTAAAATCCTGATCCGGTTTTGAGCTTTAAAAAGCTCAAAACCGGACCAGGAAAGGCTCCTGATGGAAGCCTATGCAAAACACCGGATGGCTTCACAAGCCATCCGGTGGCCGGATCCGGCACTGCTGCCTGCGTTTAAAATCATGCAGGCAGCAGTTTTCGCAGCGTTTACCGGGCCGCACTGCGGTTACCGGATGGCTCAGGATGTGTAATCCTGAGCCATCCGGTAACTGCCGAGGTTGCGGATCCCGGCTATTGGCGGGATCCGCAACCTTAATAAAGAGTTAAATTGTTGATCTCAATGACACTTATACAGTGTACTTGTACAATTTCTCAATGGGCACGGGCTCTTCGGAGCAAAGTGCCCCCCCCCCCCGTATCACTATACAGGGGTGCATACACCCCTGTATTACAATGATGCATTAATGATGTGTAGTCCAAAAAGGATTTGATCACTCGCAATGTAAGTTTATAGTTACATGCTGTTGTAGGCAGAGTCCAGCGAAATCCATGGGCGGGGCTGTGTGCAGCAGCCTCCGCCCGCTCCATGTTGATGGCCGCCCCCTCTGGCCGTAATCCACTGTTGTGAGGGCGGATACGTCGTTAAAGGGGCGTGGCTAACTATGTGCCGAGGTTAGCCACGCCCCTTTAACGACGTATCCGCCCTCACAACAGTGGATTACGGCCAGAGGGGGCGGCCATCAACATGGAGCGGGCGGAGGCTGCTGCACACAGCCCCGCCCATGGATTTCGCTGGACTCTGCCTACAACAGCATGTAACTATAAACTTACATTGCGAGTGATCAAATCCTTTTTGGACTACACATCATTAATGCATCATTGTAATACAGGGGTGTATGCACCCCTGTATAGTGATACGGGGGGGGGGGCACTTTGCTCCGAAGAGCCCGTGCCCATTGAGAAATTGTACAAGAACACTGTATAAGTGGTCGGCCGGTCTGTAGGGGGGTCTAAGCCCCCCTACAGACCTTAAAAAGTCATTGAGATCAACAATTTAACTCTTTATTAAGGTTGCGGATCCCGCCAATAGCCGGGATCCGCAACCTCGGCAGTTACCGGATGGCTCAGGGATTACACATCCTGAGCCATCCGGTAACCGCAGTGCGGGATTCAGCACACATTTTTGAAAAAAATGTGTGTGCCCGCCATTGCGTTCACCGCATCCGGATCCGGATGCGGTGAATGCAATTTAGGTTTTCAATGTGACCCTACCCTAATAATATGGAGCATCACTGGTCATTCTGTTCCTAATATGTTTTAAATGTCCTGATTAAAGGGATCCTGTCACCCCCAAAACACCTGTAAACCTATTAAAACCTGTCCCAAGAGCATATTAACACTTTCCCTACACTCTTTTTACCTCCTAAATGCAGTAAATGACATTGCATAAAAACGTTTTATAAGTACCTGTAAACTTCAAAATGCGCACTGCGCATGCGCATGGGCATGCGCAGTGTGCATTTTGAAGCCGACAGCGCGGCGCCGGTGTAAATACGTCACCCGGCGCGGGGAATGACGCGGATCGCGTCACCCAGCCACACAGCAGCCTCGGACGACACAGGGCACAGCAGGGAGGCGGCAGTTTGAATGCATGATGAAGATCACGCCTATTCAGGCGTGCTATGAAGCAGAGGGGCAGCCTGGATGAGTGACTATGAATAGATAGTCACTCATTATCATCACTAATCAGGTACTTATAAAACGTTTTTATGCAATGTCATTTACTGCATTTAGGAGGTAAAAACAGTGTAGGGAAAGTGTTAATATGCTCTAGGGACAGGTTTACATGTGTTTTGGGGGTGACAGGATCCCTTTAAAGAGGACATTACACAAGATTTGTCATATTGAACTAAACACACCATGCAACAGTGGCTGTGGAGCGGCTAAAAATATGTTTGCTTTTCATTTCGGTTTTACATTGTGCAGATATTAGCAATGTATTTGGCGCCTAACAAGTTAATATATTAATAAGTGTTACTAAACTGCGAGTGTTACTAGACTGCTTTCACTGGAGCGTGTACTTCTATATGATGATGACCAACATAAGCATACAGCAACACTCAAAGGAAAGTCTCTTGATAAGAAATCAAGCCGGGCACCTTGAGACCCTTTTGCTTTTGTGAATGCCGCCCAGCCCGGCTGTGTGTGAATGCACTAGGGTTTGCTCACTTTAAAAAGTACTACAGTGACTAAGGGCCACTTTACACACAGCAACTTATCTGTCCAACTTCTGACCAACTTACTGGTTGCAGTGAAATCATGGACACATTGCTCCATTTTGTGGCGGTGTACAAATGGAACAATGTGTCCATGATTTCACTGCAACCAGTAAGTTGGTCAGAAGTTGGACAGATATGTTGGTGTGTGTAAAGTGGCCCTAAAAGTCGATCAAGAAAGAAAAGGATACTCACCCATAGTTTGTGCTATCAATCTCCTTTATTCCAGTGCAGTCTTACAGGTAGCAGGGAGGGGAGAGGAAGACGGCGGATAATAGCCCGCTTCATGCCTGTCTGGCACTTCAACTGGTCCTATCTTCAACTGGTCGTATAGTTGTTGTCCGCCGTCTTCCACCCCCTCCCTGCTACCTGTAACACGGCATTGGAATAAAGGAGGCTGATAGCACAGTGCCCTTTTCTTTCTTGATGGGCTTTTACTCAAAGGAAAGAAAAACATGGTCCACAACAGTTTACAGCAGATTTCCCAGTGTGTGAGATGTAAGGATACAGACCTGACCTCCTGGTCTAACCTCCTGCATGAGTCAGTGTGGGCGGAGGGGTAGTACAGTGGAGCTTAGCTGTGTCACATTACAAAACCATTGTATCTGCTATCCTGATTTAATTTTTTAATATACAAGACAATTACTATTTTGTGTTGGTGTGATATTTCTTACCCCAGAATATCTTCAACAAGAATGTTAAGGGTGCTGGGGTTGCGGATGAGCTTGTCTAGAAAGCTCACGATGTCTGAGAACTTAGGTCGATGATTTCTTTCTTTCTGCCAGCAGTGAAGCATTAACTGATGAAGAGGGACTGAACAACCCATTGGAGCAGGGAGACGGTAACCTTCTTCTATAGACAGGATGACCTAGAAATAATCACACATAAGTATTACATCACTTCTATGGCATGTAAATTATTTTCTACAACATGTCCTGATAGCTTTTACATTTTAGCTAAGCTGTTATTGGGACAGCAAGAAGTGCTACGCGATTTCAGCTCTTAACCCTGAAGAATTGTTAAGCCCCCGTCACACCTGGCGACGGGGCTGGGGATCTTGTCGGCGACTGGCGAATGTCTTTGGCGCCCCGCCAGCGTCGGCGTCCCCCGTTTACACGGGGTGACACCTCCAGCGCCGCGCCGGCGAGCTGTCAGGTGTCATCGCCGCCGGGGTGTCTGGAAACCCCAGCAGCGATGCAGGACAATGGGAGACTATGGCTCCCATCACCTGACAGGTTGCCGGCGCCCGGTTACATGGGGCGATGTGCACACATTGCCCCATAATGGTCGCCTGGTTTCAGAGCACTGCTCTGAAACCAGGTGACCGCCCAGCACCGGCGACATTGCCCCTTTACATGAGGAGACGTAGGGGCGATGTCGCCGCTGATAGGCCACGCCCCTATGTCGCCTCTGGTATCGGCGGCCATGTAGCCCTGTGTGACAGGGGCTTTAATTTAGCTCTGGTCTACATTACAGTAACCCAGGATCAGTAGACTACAAGATGAGGCAAGCAAAATTTATTTTCGTGACTTTAAAGGAAATCTGTCATCAGATTTTTACTATGTAATCTGAGGACAGCATACTGTAGCGGTTGAAACACAGAATTCAGCTATGCATCTCCTATCACACTGTGTGGTGTTGCTTACTTATACTGATGGTTTTATTATTAGTTAATTATCACTTTCAAGTCTGGTGCTCATGTTACTGCTTGTCTGACCATGCCCCCTCTTCTGATACGTAGCTCACAGTCAACAGACATTGTACATATGAAGCCTGGTGTGGGCTGGGTTAGGTTTACCAACTCTGCTTCGTCCTACAGCTAAGAACTCTGATTGTGTCACAACTGTGCACCAAGTAATCTAAGTGATACATCGTTGGAATCAGGGGCTCTTTTTCTACATTATGCTGCTCTGATATGAGGTAGTAACCTGATAAGTAGACCTGATAACAGATTCACTTTAGAAATATCAATCTATGATGTCATATAATCTTGTATTTTTTGGATCCACTAATACCATAAACTAATATTATTTCTTAGTATATTAGTATATACTTTATCCAAGAGGCAAAAAGAGAAGATACATACACGTGTTTTCCACAGGCCCTAGCTTACACTCGGCTAACAGGGACCACCACTCCAAATCTGTGCCCAGAATTAGGGGTTGCCTGCCACCAAGTGGACACCTTCAGCAGCTGCGCCCGAGAAGACCGAGTTCTTCTGCCCAATCCACCCCAGTATAAACAATATCCAAAAAAAAAAAGCCAAACTATATCTTATGGCTCAACATAAATAAACAAATAACCTGATGAATGTAAACAGAAGTGACCTATGCCTGTGCAAAGTTAGTCTGCCTCCACATGGTGCACCCTGGGTAACTGTAAAGGACTAACAATCTTGACGACCACATAATTGAAGTACACCTAGACAGTGGCGTAACAACTGCGGTCGCAAGGGTTGCAAGTGTGACCGGGCCCAGAGGTACAGGGGGCCCAGCGCACGCCGATCCCCTGCGTCTGCTTTACATGGTTGTACATCCATGTCACTGCGTGGCAGTCTACCTGGCCAGTCCCCAGGAGGCTGATCACGGCCTGCTGGAGGACTGGCAGGCTCTGTAATTTTAAAATTCCTGTGGCTGCTGCCTGCTGCACTGTGATGAGGTCATGTGACATCCCTGTCCTCCTTGTCCTCCCTATCCCAATACTAAGTGGGCAGACACCATCTCGACTGCCCACTTAGTAGTGGGATAGGGAGGACAAGGAGGACAGGGATGTCAGCGGAAGGACTCATCAGACCTGAAGTCACTTTGTCGCAGTTGATGAGCAAACAGACATTGGCCAATGTCTGTACTAAGAACTTCAGAAATGAAAAAATAAGAATTTTGAGTTTTTTGAAAAAAACCTAAGTTTTTAAACTTTTTTCTCATATATATACAGCTTGTTAGAATGTGTATATCATTGGTGGTAGCTGAGTGCTACAGAGAATTTTTTTCTAGTTGTTTGAACCAGCGTCCCTGCTGGCACCAGTTCACATTATGTCTGTGAGTGCTGTGCAGTTTTTTTCTCTATTGTATTATATGATGAGTTATGAGGCTGCATTATATTATATGGATGGCTATGAGGCTGCATTATTCTATGTGGAAAGATATGAGGCTGAATTTTACTATTTGGAGGGCTATGAGGCTGCATTTTACTATATGGAGGGCTATGAGGCTGCATTATACTATATGGAGTGCTGTGAGGCTGCATTATACTATATGGAGGGCTGTGAGGCTGTATTATACTATATGGAGGGCTGTGAGGCTGCATTTTACTATAATGGAGGACCATATATACCAGGATAAGGGCATATTCCAAGAGGAGGATCATATATAGCAGGATGAGGGACATTAATACATAATGAAGAGGAGAGGGGTCAATACGTAAGTCTTTATAGGATTTAGAACATTACATGGGGCTCATACATCTGACCAATGTGGGCACGCAGGGGAAAGAGGGGGGCCCAGGTCCAAATTTCGCTCCGGGGCCCTTCGGACTCTAGTTACGCCACTGCACCTAGATCTCCTGGTCAATATATTTTACATCATATTTGATAATCAACAAAGGATTAAATTTGAAAATGCCTACAAATAATAATGGTATCGTCACAAATGACACTCCTTAAATGAAAGACCTTGGACCCACTGTGAAAATCTGCCAAATCAACATTGAAGGTATCAGCCGCTCAAAATGTGACTTTCTCCACAAGTTCCTCACTGATAACAAAGTAGATGTTCTTGTTCAGGAAATACATACTGAAAATGAAGACCAACTTCTAGCTCGTGGCTCTATTTCTGGTTTTGATTTAATTGGTGCTACATATGACCCGCACTACGGTGTAGCTACCTATGTGAAAGGCAACATTGAAAATGTAATGCTTCAACATCTGTTGAAAATGACATCTATGAAGCTGTGATTAAAGTTGGCAATATCCCAATTGTTAATATTTACAAGCCTCCTGCAGTACAATGGCCCAATGACGTTATCCATGTCTATCCACATCCTATCGTGTAGGCTAGGGTCACACTTGAGCCTTGGATCAGGTTTTTGCATCATTTTGTGCACTTTTTTTTCTAAGGCTGGGGTCACATTTAAAACGTGAATTGCATTCACCGCATCCAGATCTGGATGCGGTGAACGCAATACCGGTCACACACATTCTTTTTCAAAAATCTGTGCAGAATACCGCTCTGCAGTAACCGGATTGCTCAGGATGTGTAATCCTGAGCAGTGCGGCTACTGCATAGTTTGCGCATCCCGGCTATTGCCGGCATGAGCAAACTGTCCTATGAATAGTAAAGAGTGAAATTTAATAAATAAAAGCATGCTTGAGGTCTCTAGGGGGGCTTAGAGACCCTAGAGACCGGACGCCCACTCCGGTGGGCTTCTCCTACAATGTCCCCATGCCACGGGCTCCTCCGAGCTCCGTGCATGTCCCCCAAACTCGGCCCCCCCGTATCTCTATAGAGGGGTGCCTGCACCCCTCTGTTATCAGTCTCCCTATTTGTGCCCAAACTAAGTATTACAGTACAGAATGAGGGTTATAGTTACGTGCTTTATCCTGAAGTGTCATTATCCCTCCACGGGCGGGGCTGTGTGCTACAGCCTCCGCCCGCTAATTAATTATGGCCGCCCCCTGTGGCTTGGATCCTGTGTTGTGAGGGCGGCCGCGACATGAAAGGGGCGGGGCTATCAGTATGACGCGAACTTAGCGCCCATGAAAGGGGCGGGGCTATCAGTATGACGCGAACTTAGCTAAGTTCGCGTCATACTGATAGCCCCGCCCCTTTCATGACGCGGCCGCCCTCACAACACAGGATCCAAGCCACAGGGGGCGGCCATAATTAATTAGCGGGCGGAGGCTGCAGCACACAGCCCCGCCCATGGAGGGATAATGACACTTCAGGATAAAGCACATAACTATAACCCTCATTCTGTACTGTAATACTTAGTTTGGGCACAAATAGGGAGACGGGGGGGGGGGGAGAGTTTGGGGGACATGCACGGAGCTCGGAGGAGCCCGTGGCATGGGGACATTGTAGGAGAAGCCCACCAGAGTGGGCGTCCTGTCTCTAGGGGGGTCTAAGCCTCCCTAGAGACCTCAAGCATGCTTTCATTTATTAAATTTAACTCTTTACTATTCATAGTACAGTTTACTCATGCCGGCAATAGCCGGGACGCGCAAACTATGCAGTAGCCGCATTGCTCAGGATTACACATCCTGAGCAATCCGGTTACTGCAGAGCGGATCAGAGAACCGCTCCGAAAACTGCAGCCTGTATGATTTGTAATGCAGGCTGCAGTGCCGGAGACGGACACCGGATTGCTTGTGAAGCAATCCGGTGTTTAGCATTGGCTCCTATAAGAAGAGTTTCCTGGTCCGGTTTTGAGCTTTTTGAAAGCTCAAAACCGGATCAGGATTCTAAAAAAAAAACGGAGATGTGACCCTATCCTAAGTCCAAAACCTGATGCCAAAAACTGATGCTGCACTCAAGTGTGACGGCAATGGTGTGACTACAGTGGGTGCAGTAAAAAAAACTGATTTGGTTAGTTAACATGGGGCCCTATGGGAATCACATGCGAATCCGCATGGCACTAAATTGTACCATGAGTTTTCGCATGAGTTTTTTAAGGCTAGGGTCACACTTGCATGCATTTTTTAAGGTTGTTTTTGACAGCCTGCGTTTTTGGGCTGCGTTTTTGCTGTTAGGTCTGGAGCAGCCTTACAAAACTCATGTTACAAAAATGCATACATTTTTGAAAAAGCACCAAAAAACTCATCATGATGCACTTTTTGGTGCTGAGCCAAAAACTCATGGAAAAAACTCATGGTACTTTAGCCATGCTTTTTTGGCATTGGGGCATGCGTTTTTTGTATTGGGGCCTATGGATGAGTTTTTGCATGCATTTTTCACAAAATACAAGTGTGAAAAACTCATGGTAAAAACTCATCCACAACGCACGTTTCACCCTAGCCTGTCAAAAACAACCTTAAAAAAATGCAGCCAAGTGTGACTCTAGCCGTACATAGGAGATTTCAACAGACACCACAAGCTCTCACAATATACTAGCAATGACCACAATGGTAAGCACCTGGTAAACTGGCGTGACGTGCACAACACATTCCTGTTCTTTGACACAAAGTACTTTCCAACCTTCCAATCAGCAGCCTGGCAGAGAGGATACAACCCTGATCTATGCTTCACGCAATAGAAACAACAACCGCTACCTTTATCTTGGTGTGTTGTCAAACATTTCCCTCATTGTCAACATCCCCCTGTCATCATCACCGTTGGAGTATCCATCCCTCTTGTAACTTCGTACCCTCGTCCCTGATGGAACTTTGCCAAAGCCAACTGGGAAAAGTTGGCAGATCATCTTGACAGGTGCATTGGCTGGATACCCCCACCAGTAAAAACTATGCGTGGTTCTGTAAAGCTGTTATCAAAGCTGCAAAGAAATCAATACCACGTGGCTTTCACAAAGATTATATCCCAGGATGGACTGATGAATGTGAACAACAGTACAGACAATTCTTGAGAGGGAAGATGGTGAAATAAGTGATGAATTTCTGAACAAGCTGAATGTAGCACGTCATATCAAATGGATGGAAACAGTTGAGAACTTGGACTTTAAAAGGTCCAGTACAAACGCGTGGTCTCTCTTAAGAAAACTATAAGGAAACCAGAAAGTAAAACAGAAAACCAATGCTGTAACACCAAATCGCAGCACACATTGTGAACACCTCAAGAGCCCCAAAACACTGAGCGCATACCATAGAAGTCAAAAATAAGTTTAAGTTACTAAAATCATCTGTGGCTCCAACTGAAGAATACTCCCATCCTTTTACAACTAGCGACATTTAAACTGCCCTCACTGATACTAAATGCACCTGGATTTGATGGGATCCACCCCGAATTTCTCAAACTGTGGATCTTATGCGAAAAATGTCTGGCAAAGTTCTTCTGAGATATCATGGAGAATGTTCAAGTCTCTAGCTACCGTATATACTCGTGTATAAGCCGACCCGTGTATAAGCCGACCCCCCTACTTTTGCCCCCAAAACCTGGGAAAATCTATTGACTCGCGTATAAGCCGAGGGTGGACCCCAGCACAGGTTTACAGCCCCCAGCAGTGGTATACAGGCCCCAGCAGTATGATATACAGCAGCCCCCAGTGGTATATACAGCAGCTCCCAGTGGTATATACAGCAGCCACAGTGGTATATGCAGCAGCCCCCAGTGGTATATACAGCAGCCCCCAGTGGTATTGCAGCCCCTATATACAGCAGCCCCAGTGGTGTATACAGCAGCCCCAGTGGTATTGCAGCCCCTATATACAGCAGCCCCAGTGGTGTATACAGCAGCCCCTATATACAGCAGCCCCAGTGGTATTGCAGCCCCAGTGGTATTGCAGCCCCTATATACAGCAGCCCCAGTGGTGTATACAGCAGCCCCTATATACAGCAGCCCCAGTGGTATTGCAGCCCCAGTGGTATTGCAGCCCCTATATACAGCAGCCCCAGTGGTATTGCAGCCCCAGTGGTGTATACAGCAGCCCCTATATACAGCAGCCCCAGTGGTATTGCAGCCCCAGTGGTGTATACAGCAGCCCCTATATACAGCAGCCCCAGTGGTATTGCAGCCCCAGTGGTAGTATACAGCAGCCCTAGTGGTATACAGCAGGCCCCCAGGGGTACATATAGCAGCCCCCAGGGGGTACCCAGCAGCCCCCTGGGGTACCCAGCAGCCCCCAGGGGGTTTATACAGCAGCCCCCTGGGGGTACCCAGCAGCCCCCAGGGGGTTTATACAGCAGCCCCCTGGGGGTCCCCAGCAGCCCCCTGGGGGTACCCAACAGCCCCCAGGGGGTTTATACAGCAGCCCCCTGGGGGTCCCCAGCAGCCCCCAGGGGGTTTATACAGCAGCCCCCTGGGGGTACCCAGCAGCCCCCAGGGGGTTTATACAGCAGCCCCCTGGGGGTACCCAGCAGCCCCCAGGGGGTTTATACAGCAGCCCCCTGGGGGTACCCAGCAGCCCCCAGGGGGTTTATACAGCAGCCCCCTGGGGGTACCCAGCAGCCCCCAGGGGGTTTATACAGCAGCCCCCTGGGGGTACCCATCAGCCCCCTGGGGGTACCCAGCAGCCCCCAGGGGGTATCCGCAGCCCCCAAATGCTGGCACTCGCTGGCAAGGGCCCCCCCCCGCTTCTCTTACCATTCCGGTCTTCTGATCCGTGCCGCTCCTCGGTGCTCCTCGCTGCTCCGTCCGTCCTCCTACATCCGGGATCCCCAGCCGTCGCGCGATGACGTCATATGCCTGCGACGGCCGGAGATCCCGGATGTAGGAGGACGGACGGACGGAGCAGCGAGGAGCACCGAGGAGCGGCACGGATCAGAAGACCGGAATGGTAATATAAGCGCCCTGGGGGGGGGCCCTTACAAGGGGGGACAGTGCCAGCATTTGGGGGCTATATGCACTGCTTTCCCCTGCGCTGATTGACAGGGGGAAGCAGTGCATATTTAATGAGCGGCCCCACGTGACGGGGCCGCTCATACAGCAGCCTCCCCCCGCCTCCTGCAGCCTCCACAGCCCCGGGACACAGCCCCCACCTACATGTACCGTATATGACCCGTGTATAAGCCGAGGGGTAGACTTTTCAGCCCAAATTTTGGGCTGAAAAACTCGGCTTATACACGAGTATATACGGTATTTAAAGCACGCCAAGATCATTGCATTGCTAAAACCTGGAAAGCCTGAAGATAACTCGTCAAGCTATCGACCCAATGCTCTATTGAGTTGTCTATACAAGCTCCTAGAATGCCTAATCTATAGCAAGATCAATTCAAAGATTCTCAACTCAATACCCACAGAGCAAGTCGGCTTTAGACCTGCTCGAAACTGTAGTGACCAAGTCTTAGCCCTGACAACTCTCATTGAAGTGGAAATTCAAAAGTACAGGAAGGTCTCAGTGGTGTTCATTGATCTTTCTGCCGTATACGACACTGTGTGGAGGGAAGGACTTCTATACAAGTTTCTGAAGGTGATTCCTTGTAAGAAAATGATGTACCTCTTGAATAATATGATACTAAACCTTTCAGCTTATTATGGGTGATGCAACTAGTTGTAAGAAAACCTTAAACAACGGTCTGGCCCAGGGATCTTTTCTGGCACCTCCCTGTTTGCCTTATACCTAGCTGACCTTCCTGACACAGTATCATGGAAATTTGTATACGCCGATGACTGGCCACTTGCACAGTGAGCAAAACAATGGAGGAAGCAGAGGAGGTTCTAACAGAAGACATTACGGAAATGGGAAAGTATTTCCGACAATGAAGCCTAAAGCCCAATTCATCAAACACGGAAGTATGCTGCTTTCATCTACACAACGCAAGTGCTAAACTCAAAGTAAACCCTGAAGGTCAACCTGTCAAGCACAATTTCAAGCCTAAGTATTTAGGCATAACCCTTAATAGAAGCCTAACCTTCAAATACCACTTGGATAAGACAGCACAGAAACTGAAATCATGCAATAATATTATTCAGAATTTCTGCGGATCCTCCTAGGATTACTCATCACCTGTCTTGAGAACGTCTACCCTTGCCTTGGTGTACTTCCCCGCAGAATACTGTGCTCCAGTATGGCTAAATAGCTGCCACATGAATGAAATCAACACCCAACTGAACAACTCTATGCGTATAATATCTGGTGCTATCAGACCAACGCTCATTCACGGGTTACCTGCCCTGAGCCACATTGCACCCGCAAACCTGAGAAGACAAGAGCTTCTACTTAAAGAATACACCAAAGTAGTAAAAATGAAGACCTCCCAGTACATCAAAACATCCAAGATATCCAAATGCTGCGACTGAAATCTAGACATCCACCCATCGGAACTGCAATTACCCCCATATGAATATGATTTCAATTTAGAAGAGAAATGGCGAGAACTCTGGATCAGTGCAGCAGACGGTGAGTTCCAAACGTCTCCTCACTTACAAAATCCACCACCAAGCTTCAATCTACCAAGGAAAACCTGGGTCACCCTAAATAGCATCAGAACAAACTGTGGTGTCTGTGCAGACCTTATGTATAAGTGGGGCAATTCTGACTCTCCTGCCTGTGACTATGCAGCTGAGTGAATCTTACACTGGGCACAAAAACGACTTCTACACTGGAAATGTAGATAGATAACCGCAACATCCAACTCTGATCTTTATACCTCTGTCCCTTTAAATCACTGCATACTATTTGTTGTTTATGCTTATATGATGCAAAATACTGTTCATACGAATAACAATAATAATTATATATATATATATATATATATATATACATACAAATGTCGCAGCACTTCCCTGGAGATGTTCAAAGGTGTTTATTCCAGCTTGCAAAGGTAGAAATGGCAACGTTTCAGGCACCCACGCCCTTAATCCTGCAGGATTAAGGGCGTGGGTGCCTGAAACGTTGCCATTTCTACCTTTGCAAGCTGGAATAAACACCTTTGAACATCTCCAGGGGAGTGCTGCGACATTTGTATGTATATTGTGACGCATAAAGGACTGTGTGGGTCGCTTTGCACCCAGGACTACCAGCACATACTGCTGCTCCTATCTTTATATTATATATATATATATATATATATATATATATATATATATATATATATATACAGTGCTTTTTTTGTGGCGGCACATACCGGTACGCCGTACCGAAAAATCTGAAGACCAGCGGTACATACCGGTACGGCGTACCGGAAAATGCACCACCGCTATCTCCGCTGCTGCCACCAGGGCCGTCGGCAGTGTGCGGTGTCTCCCCGGCGGCTGCAGCAGTGGCGTAGCGTGAGCGGGGGGAAGGGCCGGCCGCGGCGCCCGCATGTACTGTGCCCCGCTCCCGGCCCCCCAGCGCTGAGAGCGATCACGCTGACAGGAAGCCACTGGGAGCTCTGCTGCTTCCTGTCCCATGATGGCTCCAAGTGCTGGTGCGGTGGAGGCGGCTGTGGTGCTGGCGGCTCCTCCACCCAGCTGGCCCCCCATGGACCCGGAGAGGTGAGGGAAACTATGCAGGGGATAGGGGACAGGGGGGCAAAGGAGAAGAGGACAGGGGGGCAGAGAAGAGGACAGGGGGGCAGAAGGACAGGAACAGGGGGACAGAAGAGAAGAGAACAGGGGGGCAGAAGGACAGGAACAGGGGGACAGAGAAGAGGACAGGGGGCAGAAGGACAGGAACAGGGGGACAGAGGAGAAGAGGACAGAAACAAGGGGACAGAGAAGAGGATAGGGGGGCAGAAGGACAGCAACAGGGGGACAGAGGAGAAGAGGACAGAGGGGCAGAAGGACAGGAAAAGGGGGGCAGAGGAGAAGACGAGCAGCTGGAGGGACAGAGGAGAGGAGGACAGGTGTGCAGCAGGACAGAGGAGGACGGTGATGCAGGAGGAGAGAGGAGCAGCAGGAGGGACAGAGGAGAGGAGGACAGGGGTGCAGGAGGACAGAGGAGAGGAGGACAGGGGTGCAGGAGGACAGAGGAGAGGAGGACAGGGGTGCAGGAGAACAGAGGAGAGGAGGACGGGGGTGCAGGAGAACAGAGGAGAGGAGGACAGGGGTGCAGGAGGACAGAGGAGAGGAGGACGGCGGTGCAGGAGGAGGACGGGTGTGCAGGAGGAGTGGGGCTGTGTGTGGTGATAATGGCAGCTGTACCAGGTGTCTCTGCCACCATGCGGCAGCCTCCACCTTCCTGTGTTGGCAGGGTGGGGCATGCTGGGAATTGTAGTTCTCCTGCCTGTTCTGGCATTACTGTATGGTTTCTGGGCAGTGTGTTGGGTGCTGGGAGTTGTAGTTCTCCTGGGCGGGCTCAATGTTCTCCCTCCTGTCTGTGGTTTTTGTTCCTCTTCTGGGATGACCCCAGCTCCGTGCTGTGCATAGACAGTGTACCGTATACTGTTTGTGCACAGCACGGAGCTGAGGACATGGTGGTACACTGTGCACAGCACGGAGCTGAGGACATGGTGGTACACTGTCTGTGCACAGCACGGAGCTGAGGACATTGTGTTACACTGTCTATGCACAGCACGGACCTGAGGACATGGTGCTACACTGTCTGTGCACAGCATGGAGCTGAGTATATGGTGGTACACTGTCTGTGCACAGCAGGGAGCTGAGGACATGGTGGTACACTGTCTGTGCACAGCAGGGAGTTGAAGACATGGTGGTACACTGTCTGTGCACAGCAGGGAGCTGAGGACATGGTGGTACACTGTCTGTGCACAGCAGGGAGCTGAGGACATGGTGGTACACTGTCTGTGCACAGCACGGAGCTGAGGACATGGTGGTACACAGATATTTTTATTTAGACAGAATTATAATGACACTCTTATTTTTAAGGGCACCGTGTCAGGATGTGCTGCAGAAAAGTGGAGAAGATGGAAGTCTGCAAAGACGTGAAAAGTCATCATGGCGTCAGGACAAGATAAAGAAAAGAAAAAAGACGACCCCGATCAGAGACAAGTCATCTATAAGGTACCTGAGTGTTAATGATTATTTGTGATTATAACATTCTCATCAGTACTGAGATTCATGTTTGGTCTGATGAGGACCTGTAACAACAACTCCCAGTAGTTCTTACCATTAGTAAGGACATACTGGAAGTTGTAGGTTCATGAGATACAAATATGTATATGGGTTTGCCCTGACATTACAATTGATTTACTATTGATGAATGTTTTTGTAGAGATGGTGGTTTTGATACGTTTCTGGAATTTCTGTACTGATGAGGGTTGTGATGCTGTGTTTCTGTACTGATGTGGGTTCTAGTTATGCATTTCTGTACCTCTTGTGGGTCTGGTGATGTATTCGGAATACATCACCAGACCCACAAGAGGTATAGAAATACATAACTAGAACCCACATCAGTACAGAAACACAGCATCACAACTCTCATCAGTACAGAAATTCCAGAAATGTATCAGAACCACCATCTCTACAAAAACATTCATCAATAGTACATCAATGGAAGGAGCAGGGGGATGGAGGATGGAAGGAGCAGGGTATGGAGAGTTCAGAGGGATTGAGGATGGAGGGCACGGAGGGATGGAGAGATCAGGTGGATGGAGGATGGAGAGACCTGGAGGATGGAGGGATCAGGTGGATGAGAGAGCAGGAGGATGGAGAGACCAGGGGGATGAGGATAAAGACCAAGAGATGGAGGATGGAGAGACCAGGGGGATGGAGAATGGAGGGAGCGGAGGATGGAGGGCACAGAGGGATGGAGAGATCAGGTGGATGGAGGATGGAGAGACCTGGAGGATGGAGGGATCAGGTGGATGAGAGAGCAGGGGGATGGAGGATGGAGAGACCAGGGGGATGAGGATAGAGACCAAGGGATGGAGGATGGAGAGACCAGGGGGATGGAGAATGTAGGGAGCATGGGGATGGAGGATGGAAGGAGCAGGGGGATGGAGGATGGAGGGAACAGGGAGACAGAGGATGAAAGGAGCAGGGGAATGGTGGATGGAAGAAGCAGTGGGATGGAGGATGGAGAGACCAGGGGGATGGAGAATGGAGAATGCAGGAGGATGGAGGGAACAGGGGGATAAATGGAGAGATCAAAAATTAATGACAAGACGTAGGGCTGCACCTCTCCCCCACCCCTCCGGTTCCGAGTATCCTAAGACCCTGGAGGGGCGTGTCAAGTGCCCTCTCTTTAATTGTAAAGTGCTGTGGATATGTCCGTACTATATATGTAAAACATTATTATTAAGCCCTAGTAATAAAACCTTCATTGTAAGAAGACAACAGCACACAGATTAATAAATGACTCATCATTGACACCTCTGTCTCAGCTCCAACCACATGCTGTCTTCAGATTACATAGCAGAAACCTGCTGACAGATTCCCTTTAAAGGGATCCTATCACCTCCAAAACGCCTCCTAAACTACCAAAACATGTCCCTGCGGCATATTATCACTAATCTCACACTCCTTTTGTCTCCTAAAAGCATCCTGTGAAAGTGCATAAAAACAATTTAATACTCACTCATTAGGGATTATAATTAGCAGGGGCTATATTCTTTAGCCCTTAGGGCGTGTTGTTTTGCAGCCTGAATGATCCACCCTCTCTCTGTCAGTGCTGCTGTGATGTGGAGCTGAAGGCAGGACATGCTTTGGTAGCTTAGGAGGCGTTCTGGAGGTGACAGGATTCCTGCGCTACCTGTGCAGCCTGAATGAGCAACAGGTATCACCATTTGTTCCCAGCAGTGACAAGACAATAGCAAAATGCTAAACTAGAGAAGAGTCAGACAGGAAGGATAAGGTGAGGTTATGTGTCTGTGACCACCCTCTTTTATGGAGGATTAATTTATTGTTGCATTTCAAAGTCCTTTTTTTTGTCACTTACATTTGCTGGAAATCAGGTGCCATTTATTCTATATAATTTGTGTTTCTTAACTGGAACAATAATTATCCTTGATGTTTAATTGACTTCAGGTCAAACTCTGATGTGCAAGTATTCCTTAAATTATTTTGAGCAGAGTATATAAGGACTATAAATTAAGACAATAACTCATAAAGGTTATCACTAATGAGAACATGCTCGGCACTGCTCAATATCAGACCAAGCATTGGAGTGCTCGGGTACACTTGATATTGGGCCAGGATTCGTGAGTGCTCAGACATGTTGTTCGTAAGCCATCTGACACAAATAGCTGGTTCCCTTCAGTAAATGATGGGAGCATTGATCCCAAAGAGAGCCACTTGCAGTCTCTCAATGGCTCTCACTGGGGTAAGAGCAACATGTCTGGATGCTGTGTGTAAAACAAAAAAATGCTCACCCTCTCCGAAAACCCTCTGGTTTTGGCTCATTGTATGTAGGGGGGACTGCCCATCGCTAATTGACTTCCATTATGCTCGTTACTCGAGTCGACCCCATGAGAGTGTCCAACTTGCTGTACTCAAGTAATGAGCTCCGATAGTGCTCACTCATCATTTGTGATGAGTAAATGTGTTTGCTACATTACGCAATCGAGCATCGGGGTGCTTGGTCGGAACTCAAGTACTGAGGATAATGGAAGTCAATAGGAAACTAGAGCATTTTTAAACTCCAATACTCAATGCTCGATTGAGTAACAAGCAGTGGCGAGTATGTTCGCACATCACTACTTATCATAGTTAATTGTCTACATGTAATATTGTGAAGTGTCTCTTTAACTTCTATTACTATTAGGCTGCTTTCACACTGACAGATTTTCGAATCTGTGTGGTTACATGAAATTCATGTATAGTCATGGACAGGCGCCGATCTGTACAAAAGGATGCCAACAGAAGTCCACAGAACGTTTTTTAACACATCCGTCATCAATCACCAGAGATAGGGGTGGGAGGATCTGTACCTTGCTTATGAGCATGCTCAGTACAGCAAAACAGATCTACTTGACGGATCCGTTGTTTTCATGGATCAGTATGGATCCGTGCTCCATAGAGCTCCATTATAACTTCAAACGAACACCAACGGATCCTTGTCTATCTGTTGATGTCCACGATTTTCGAGGAGGCTCAAAAACGGAACAGTTTCCAATTCTGGGTACATGAAAAATGCGGACAACAACGGATCCATGACAAAATGGAGACACACAGATGGCCACTTTAGGACCAATCCGTGCCCATAGGATAATATGGGAGGTCATAACTGTTTCAAAACAGATGGACACGGATTCGAACATTTGCCAGTATGAAATCAGCTTGATATTGGTCAATCAAAACAGTATTTAGCAGCTTGGCTTTTACATTGATTGCACTGTGGGTAAAGCCTAAATCCGATGCTTATTGGAGATCCCAAAGAGAATGCTTTAATTGTTGTGTTCATGGTGTTATTTCGGGCAGTGGATGATGGTGAAATGATTATTCATCCGGTGCTAGAAGGGATATAGCAGCAATTTATACCAAGCAAGAAAGGTATTTTCCTTTCTGGCTTAATAACCATAACACAACATCTACTTATAACAATGGCACTGAGTAGTGAAACCCAATGGCGCTAAAGTTCATTTACCAAGTAATTCCATTATCTGCTCGTAACTACTCCTCACAGTGTCACAATCTCTGGAGGCGTTTATTGTAGATTTCACCGCAAAAAAAAGCTTTGATGAATAAATTGAGTAGAAATCTTTACACTTTCCTTTTTCGCCATCGGATTGAACAATGCAGTGACATTCCCTTTGGATGTGTTCTTACTCTTGGGAGACACCGTACTGACGAGCAGCCTGCCATGCTCTTTGTTCAATTTTCTCGAGCAATTATGTCGGCATTGTTTGAAATCCATTAGCTGTTCTTTTTTTTTGCCTTTCAAAAAAAATTGGTGAGTTCTACAGTGCACATTAATTTATACATTCACTTCCAGATTGAGACAAGTCTCAGAATTGTTCAGAATGTTAGATGTACTTTGTCTGAACTTTTGTTTTCTTCACATTAAAATTATCAGAAAATTTGCCAGATGTCGCAGCTGTACCGTATATACTCGTGTATAAGCCGACCCGTGTATAAGCCGACCCCCCTACTTTTGCCCCCAAAACCTGGGAAAATCTATTGACTCGCGTATAAGCCGAGGGTGGACCCCAGCACAGGTTTACAGCCCCCAGCAGTGGTATACAGGCCCCAGCAGTATGATATACAGCAGCCCCCAGTGGTATATACAGCAGCTCCCAGTGGTATATACAGCAGCCACAGTGGTATATGCAGCAGCCCCCAGTGGTATATACAGCAGCCCCCAGTGGTATTGCAGCCCCTATATACAGCAGCCCCAGTGGTGTATACAGCAGCCCCAGTGGTATTGCAGCCCCTATATACAGCAGCCCCAGTGGTGTATACAGCAGCCCCTATATACAGCAGCCCCAGTGGTATTGCAGCCCCAGTGGTATTGCAGCCCCTATATACAGCAGCCCCAGTGGTGTATACAGCAGCCCCTATATACAGCAGCCCCAGTGGTATTGCAGCCCCAGTGGTATTGCAGCCCCTATATACAGCAGCCCCAGTGGTATTGCAGCCCCAGTGGTGTATACAGCAGCCCCTATATACAGCAGCCCCAGTGGTATTGCAGCCCCAGTGGTGTATACAGCAGCCCCTATATACAGCAGCCCCAGTGGTATTGCAGCCCCAGTGGTAGTATACAGCAGCCCTAGTGGTATACAGCAGGCCCCCAGGGGTACATATAGCAGCCCCCAGGGGGTACCCAGCAGCCCCCTGGGGGTACCCAGCAGCCCCCAGGGGGTTTATACAGCAGCCCCCTGGGGGTACCCAGCAGCCCCCAGGGGGTTTATACAGCAGCCCCCTGGGGGTCCCCAGCAGCCCCCTGGGGGTACCCAACAGCCCCCAGGGGGTTTATACAGCAGCCCCCTGGGGGTCCCCAGCAGCCCCCAGGGGGTTTATACAGCAGCCCCCTGGGGGTACCCAGCAGCCCCCAGGGGGTTTATACAGCAGCCCCCTGGGGGTACCCAGCAGCCCCCAGGGGGTTTATACAGCAGCCCCCTGGGGGTACCCAGCAGCCCCCAGGGGGTTTATACAGCAGCCCCCTGGGGGTACCCAGCAGCCCCCAGGGGGTTTATACAGCAGCCCCCTGGGGGTACCCATCAGCCCCCTGGGGGTACCCAGCAGCCCCCAGGGGGTATCCGCAGCCCCCAAATGCTGGCACTCGCTGGCAAGGGCCCCCCCCCGCTTCTCTTACCATTCCGGTCTTCTGATCCGTGCCGCTCCTCGGTGCTCCTCGCTGCTCCGTCCGTCCTCCTACATCCGGGATCCCCAGCCGTCGCGGATGACGTCATATGCCTGCGACGGCCGGAGATCCCGGATGTAGGAGGACGGACGGACGGAGCAGCGAGGAGCACCGAGGAGCGGCACGGATCAGAAGACCGGAATGGTAATATAAGCGCCCTGGGGGGGGGCCCTTACAAGGGGGGACAGTGCCAGCATTTGGGGGCTATATGCACTGCTTTCCCCTGCGCTGATTGACAGGGGGAAGCAGTGCATATTTAATGAGCGGCCCCACGTGACGGGGCCGCTCATACAGCAGCCTCCCCCCGCCTCCTGCAGCCTCCACAGCCCCGGGACACAGCCCCCACCTACATGTACCGTATATGACCCGTGTATAAGCCGAGGGGTAGACTTTTCAGCCCAAATTTTGGGCTGAAAAACTCGGCTTATACACGAGTATATACGGTAAGTTGTACTTTCCACTTTATTCCTTACAACAGTTTGTGAGGGCTAATGTGTTTTTCGTTAATCCACGAATACACAAAGTAAAAGTCCTTATTACTTGAAGACATTTAAGACCTCTTATATAATGATTGAGTAACTTTTTGTTCCGATGGGCAATCTCGAGTTTATTAAGTATTTAAAGGGGAACTTTGTGGAGATAAAAAAAAATTTGTATTCTCTCTGCACTCCTATACTTTAATGTTGAGCTGTCTACATACTTGTATAATGTTTATAACTCACTTATTCACTAATTGCTCCTTACCGGTCACCCCGGCCCTATGGAACAATATGTTACACCTAATTGAGCAGCTTTCCCCCTCCCTCAGCAGTAAGCTTCAGCTCATCTGATAACAGATGCTTCCTTATTCAATCACGTGGGTATGATGTTCTACACCGAGCTGGTACCTGTATATCTGCTTCTGTACTGAGAGCAGGGGACGTGACCACACCTCCTCTCCTCGGAGACTGTCTCAATAGGATCTTATGTGACATCATGCCCATGTGATTAAATAAGGAAGCGTCTGTTATCGGATGCACAGATGCATACTGCGGAGGGAGGGGGGGGAGAGCTGCTAAATCAGGTGTGACGTATTGTCCCATATGGCAGGGGTGACTGGTAAGGAGCAGTTATTGAATAAGTGATTTAAATGATTTCTAAACATTATACAAGTTTAGTAGCGAATTCAACATTAAAGTATAAGAGCGCAGAGACCATACAAAAAAGAATGTTATTTAACATCTCTTCACAGGTGTTTGATGGGATTTCGTTGGGGATCTCATTGCTGCCACTTCAGAACCCTCCACTTTGTTTCCATCCTTTTCTAGGGGCTTCTTGAAGTATGTGTGGGATCATTGTCCTGCTGGAAGACTCATGACCTAGGATGCAAATCTAATCTTCAGATTTCACAATGCCTTGAACACACGTCAAGGTATATAGTGTAAGAGACAGCAAAAAAACTACAAAATATTTTTGAACCTCCACCATATTTCACTGCAGCCATTGTGTCCTTCTCTTTGTATGGCCTAATTCTATGTTTGGTAAACAGTAGAATGACTTACTTTATCTTGGTCTCATTAATAAAATTATGTGCTCTATCTTGGTCTCATTTGTCTACAAGACACTGTCCCAGAAGGATTCTGGCTTGTATAGTTTGGCAATCTGCAGTCTAGCATTTGTATCTCTCTGTGTCAGCAGTGGGGTCCTCCTGGGCCTCCTGCTATTGTGTTTAATTTAATTCAAATGTAGACAGATAGTTTGCACTGATACTGATGCACCCTGAGCTTGCAGGACAGTTTGAATGTCTTTAAAACTTGATTGAGTTAGCATATCCACCATCCGGAATATCTTTTTTGTACCCTTTCATCAATTTTTCTCTGCCGTCTTTCTCCAGGGAGATTAGCTACAGTGCCATTGGTTGTAAACGTCTTGATAATGTTGAGCACCGTGGACAAAGGAACATCAATATCTCTGGAGATGGACTTGTAACCTTGAGATTGTTAACATTTTTCAACAATTTTGGTTCTCAAGTCCTCAGACAGTTCTCTTCTATCTTTCTGTTCTCCGTGTTTAGTGTGGCACACACAGACACACAATGCAAACATTAAGTCAACTTCTCTCTTTTTTATCTGGTTTCAGTTGTGATTTTCATATTGCCCACATCTGTCACTTGTCACAGTTGAGTCTGAATGAGCATCACATGTTTGAAACAAAGTTGTTTGCCCACAATTTTGAAAAGTGGCAACAATTTTGTCTAGCCCATTTTTGGGGTTTTATGTGAAATTCATTAGGCATGGTGTACCCAGGATCAAAACTAGGGGGGCAAGTCATGGTCGTTCAGGTTGTAAAATAGCTCCCATCACTGGTATATAGTACCCCCATCACTGTAATAGCCCCCTCATCACTGATATATTGCCCCATCACTGGTATATAGCCCCCATCCTCGTAATCCTGGTATATAGCCCATCACTGGTATATAGACCCATCACTGTACATAGCCCTCCCATCACTGGTATATTGTCCCCCATCACTGGTATATAGCCCCACATCCTGGTAATACTGGTATATAGCCCCCATCACTGGTATAGTGCCTCCATCACTGGTATATAAGCCCTTCATCACTGGTATATACGCCCCCATAACTGGTTTATAGCCCCCATCACTGATAAGTGTGGTATATAGCCCCCATCACTGGTATATAGCTCCATCACTGATATATAAGCCCCCATCATTGGTATATAGTACCCCATCACTGTACATAGCCCCCCATCACTGGTACTTTTTACCCGTCACTGTCATATAGCCCCCCATCCTGGTAATCCTGGTATATAGCCCCCATCACTGGTATAGCACCCCTATTACTGGTATATAGCCTCATAATTGGTATAGTGCCCCCATCAATGGTATATAGCCCCCCACTGGTATGTAACACCCCCATCACTGTACATAGCCCCCATCACTGGAATTGCTCCCATCACTGGCATTAGCCCCCTCACTAGTAATCCTGGTATATAGCACCCATCACTGGTATAGCATTCCATCACTGGTATAGTGCCCCCATCACTGGTATATAAGCCCCCATCACGGGTTTATAACCCCCATCACTGGTATATAGACCCCCATCATCACAGTATATGCCCCCATGCGCCGGTTACATAAAGAGAACCCGAGGACAAGCAGGAAGACCAAAGGATGCCGTGGTGTCTGCAGGACAGCGACGGAGGGTGAGATCAATTGTTTATTATTTTATTGTGTGCAGCAGCATGGTGGCATATACTGTGATGATGGGGGGGGGTGAGTATGCATAGTTTAATGTAATATGCGCAGCTCCCCCCATCGTGATGGACAGGGGGATGCAGTGCATATCACATTACTCTAATGAGCGGGCTCACGTGACCTACCACTCCCTCTGCAGCCTCCTGCAGCACCTGCTCCCCACCCCTCCCCCACTGACACTAAACTAAAGTCAAGTATAAGCCAAGGGGTCACTTTTTAGCACAAGAAGTGGGCTGAAAATCTTGGCTTATACTCGAGTATATATGGTATTATTATTCTTTTTTGCTTCTGGGGGGGCAGCTACCCCCCCGCCCCTCACTGGATATGCCCATGCACAGAGGAAATAAACATGAGTATGACTCAACATGTGTAATTGCAATAATTTTTGGAAGAAATACTTTATTTTCCGGAACAATTTCAAGGGTGTCAACACTTTCGGCCATGACTGTATATGGAATACTATCATTTTGTTTCAAATGGTGGATTTTAGAAAAGATCCTGACCTAAATGGAGTGATTTCTTGGCACTCAGCATCCAGGGCACATGCCACATTAACACCTTAATGTCCTATATATTGTTATTAGTGGTGCGATTTCTATTAAATCTTCATTATTCCATCCTTATCTACATACAATAAAGTGAAACAAATCAGTAGTCAAGTAAAAAATACGGTAATTAAAAAGTCTACTTACATCTTGATTAGACATCTCCCAGTATGGCCTCTCTCCATAAGACATCACTTCCCACATCACAATCCCATAGCTCCAGGCATCACTTGCAGAAGAAAACTTTCGATAGGCTATCGCTTCTGGAGCTGTCCATCTGATGGGAATTTTTCCACCCTAAAAATGCAAAATAACTTCGTTATCAACATATTCAAGTTAAAAAATATCTGAGTTTATTCTACTGTATATGTGGGACCTTTACAAGTGAAGTTTTTCTGCCACCCATTCAAATGGCTGAGCAACCAAATCAAATACAGTGAGCTTCAGGTCACAAAAGCAAACCATCTCTTTGTTAGCTCCACTCTCATGGTGTTCATCCCCCCGAATGATGTTCATAAGGTCAACAGGATACATCCAAGGGGAATAGTTTATCAGAAAATATTATATAAATGTACTGATACCATTATTTAGATAAATAATTTACAGTGCTCATTCTCCGTGAACCTTTCTACATTTTTTCACGTTACATTACACCCACAGACTTAAATGTATTTTATTGGGATTTTACGTGAGTTTATGTATAAACATAAAGTAGCAGTTATTTGTGAAGTGTAAAGGAAATGGCAAATGGTTTTCTAAATATTTTAAAATAATATATCTGAAAATTGGGACTTTCATTTGTATTCAGCCCCATATTGTCTGAGACCCCCCCTAAATAAAATCTTGGGTGACCAATTGCCTCCTTAATCACCTAATTAGTGAACTGAGTTCACCTGTCTGTAATTTCATCTCAGTTTAACTTCAACTGTTCTGTGAAAGCCTCAGAGAGTTGTTTGAGAACATCAGAGCTCAAACAGAATCATGAAAATCAAGGAACACACCAGACAGGTCAGGGATAAAGCTGCGGAGAAAAGTAAAGCAGGGTAAGGTTATATAAAAAGAGCCCCAGCTCTGAATATGTCATGGAGCATCTGTTCAATCTATCATCCAAAAATTAAAGGATTATGACATAACTGCAAACCTACCAAGATATGGCCATCCACCTAAATTGACACTCCAGGCAAGGTGAGCACTAATTAGAGAAGCAGCCAAGAGGCCCATGGTCACTCTGGAGGAGCTTCGGAGATCCAAAGCTCAGGTAGGAGAATCTATCCACAGGACTACTTTAAGGCTAGGGACACACTTGTGTCGTTGATGCGTTTTTTCCATGCGTCTTTCACACTTGTCTTTTGTGAAAAATGCATGGAAAAACGCATCCATAGGTCCCAATGCAAAAAACACATGGCCAAAGTGACATGTGTTTGTTGGATGCATTTTTTGTCTCAGCACCAAAAAATGCATCATGCTGCATTTTTTGGTGCGTTTTTGGTGAATTTCAAAAACGCATGCGTTTTTGTAACATGGAGCCCCTATGGGAAATGCATGCAAAAACACATGGCACTAAATGGTTTTTCGCATGCGTTTTTGCTTGGTTTTAGCATGTAGAGGACACAGCACCATATGGGAAGATGCTTGGTACAATGAGATTAAAGTAGATTTTGTTTTTTGAGTTAATACATAAAACTCTATGGTTGGAGGAAATTAGACTGCGCATCAATCTAAAAATAATGTCATCTCCACCATCACATGGGGTGTCAGCATCATGCTATGGGGAGGCTTTTCTTCAGGGGAGACAAAGAAGCTGTTTAGAGTTGATGGGAAGAAAATGGATGAAGCTAAATACAGGACAATACTGGAGGTATACCTGTTAAGGTGGGTTTACACGTTTCAATATCGTTGCGATATCGCAACTCAATGGCGCGGGAGCGCGCATTTAGTGCACGTTTCTCCCGCATCGCATCGGAGGTTTACACGCTGCGATATCGGAATACAACGTCCGTGCGATGTCTACGCCCCCCAACCCAGGATCGCATACTTAACATGGGAGTGAATGGGTGACGTTTCAAATCGCATCGTAGTTGGGCGTTTACACAGCACGATCCGGCTCCAATCTCCCTTCAATATCGGGGCATTGAATAGCACGCTCATTCAATCCCCGATATTGCATTGACATCGTTCCTGCATCGTATTGGATGTTCACACCATACAACGCAGGAACGATATCGGCTCCAATGATCGAACCACGTGACTTTTCATTGAAATCGTACTATGATATTGAAACGTGTAAACCCACCATTAGAGGCTAGAAAAGACTTGAGACTGGCGAACCGCTCCACCTTCCAGGAGGACAACGACCCTAAACATACTGCCAGAGCTACAGGATGGTTTAGATCAAAGCATATTCATGTGTGTGAATGGCCACTCACAGTCCAGACCTAAATCTCATTGAGAATCTGTGAAAAGACTTGCAAAAATCCGGTTCATACATGTCTCCATCCAATCTCTCTGAGCTAGACCTAGTGTGCAAAGAAGAATGGCCAAAAATGTCAACCTCTAGATGTGCAAAGCTGGTAGTGCACACCCCAAAAGACTTGCAGCAGTAATTGCAGTGAAAGGTGGCATAAGGGGCTGAATAAAAATGTATGTCACAATTTTCAGGTTTATATGTTTAAAATATTTGGAAATTCATGTATCATTTCCTTAACACTTCATAAATACTTGCTACTTTTCTGGCTTATTAAATGAAATATCAATAAAATCAGGTTTATGGGGATAACATGAAAAAATGTGGAAATGTTCATGGGGTAAGAACACTTCAAGACACTGTAGATGTTACATGTATCCCTCACCCGGTTTCACTGAACTGAATTTACAGCATCAAAGAGATCTATTCTGATACAAGATTAGTTTCTCAAATCTGGGGCCTGGGTGTTACATCTAGAATATAGTAATGTACAAATCCCTTACGCTTGTTAGAAAAAAATGCAGCAAAGTATGCTTTCAAAATTAGAAGTGTTAGGCCCCTTTCACATCATATATATATCAAGGGAATTACTACTAAAATATAAACTTTTATTGATAATTGTTTTTAAAAGGAATCTATAGTTCCGATCAAATGTGCAACTGTCTTTCTAGAGGGGAAAAGGGGGGGGGGGGGAGGGGTGGGCGCCTAGCCCGACCATATCCTTTTCCTATCTCACCCTACCTGACAACGGAGTTTTATACACATAAAAAAAACCTAGATGGCATCCCCATTCCTCGGCGGTTGTCCCTACTAACCCTTAGCTAATATCTAAAGGTGCAGGCCATTGGTACACTATACCTCCTTATAGCAAAGTCGGATGTCATACATATATGCTGGAAGGTATTGCAAAAAGGCTGTCCCAAGAGTTAAGATATCTAACAATAGTAGGTTTATTGCTAATACACAGTATTGGTATAGGATTTGAGAAATTGAATAACAGCACAGTTATGACACTTGACACCTCCACAATCTTGAGACGAGAAGGAATTATCTCTCAGAACAGCCGATTATACATGTCCCTTAGGTGGTGTTTTTGAGGCCACTAAGTTAAAGGGATAGACCCTTAACTCTTGGGATCGCCTTTTTGCAATACCTTCTAGCATATATGTATGACATCCGACTTTGCTAGGCGCGCCCCCCTTACCCCCCCCCTTTTCCCCTCTAGAAAGTCAGTTGCACATTTGATCGGAACTATAGATTCCTTTTAAAAACAATTATCAATAAAAATCAATAAAAGTTATATTTTAGTAGTAATTCCCTTGATATATATAATTTAAGCTAGGATTACTTCATCATTTTTCGGTGAGCAATTTGCCCCTTTCACATCAGCATTTTTCACTGATTGTGGCATATTCGTCAGATTTACCGCATCTGCCGCCTAACGGTCGCACTGCCGGATCTGCCGCAATCAGCAACAAACGCTGATGTGAATTGGGCATTAATAGTTATATTATTTATCAATTAATAAAATGCAAAGTGAATTAATGAAATAGAAATCTATACCAATTTGAAATTTGGTGTGACCGTCCTTTGATTTCAAAACCGCATCAATTCTTCTACTGGTACATCTCATTGAATTAGAATATCATCAAAAAGTTAATTTATTTCACTAATTCAATACACAAAGTGAGCCCTGAAATGTGATGACTTATAAATCAATATTATATTCACCCTTTGGTGTCTTGTGGAATACGGCAGCGCGGTTTTTAATCCTTCATCCTCCCTACTCTATTTGTACCACGCTGGGGACTGCAGCAGCCGTGATATGGTTTTATAGTGGTTGTGTCTCTCACAAACCACACAAGGTGAAGCCTCTGAAACCTATTTAGGTCATATTTTATCTCTCAGACCCTTCATCCTCCCTACTTTAATATTTTGAGATAATGACCTTTGGGTTTTCATTGGCTGTAAGCCATAATTCTAGTATATACAGCTGAATGTTTATATGTATCATAACTCTGCCTTCTTTATAGTGACACTCATTTGATAGCCATGTCCCTTTATAAACACGCCCACTGATGCATATGGCCCTATGCCTTCCATTAGCCCTGCCACTTCATAATGCACCATTGATTAACGTTCCGCCCCTCAAGTTAGCCTTTCCCCCTTCATAATACACAGAATGGATGGCTTTGCCCCCTCCAGTTAGCCCCGCCTCCTAATTTTAACCCAGGCAATGCCCCCTTTATAACCCCGTCCCCTGGGTGCATATGGATCCACACCCTCCAGTTAGCCCCACCTCTTTATTATGCCCCCTTAATTATTGTAACCTGTGCAACAGTCCTACAGCTAGTCATCAATATTTACAGAAATAAACACTTGAAATAGATCACTCTGTTTGTAATGACTCAATATAATATGTGCGTTTCACTTTATGTATTGAATTACTGACATAAATTAACTTATTGATGATATTCCAAGGCTGCTTTCACATCAGTGGTAATCGCTGATCGCGGCAATTGCGGTGAAAAAGCTGCAACTGCCGCGATTACCGCATAACAGCTGCACTTGCGGTTCACTTGCGGCAAGCCCCATGCTATGTCTATGGGGCTTGCGGCAGGTGCGGCAAGTGTGGTACAGTTGTGGTTTCGGCAATTGCCGCAGATGCGGCCGCGAAAAAAACGCGGTCAGTCGCGTTTTTTTCACGGCCGCATCTGCCGCAAGTGCCGAAACCGCACCTGCCGCACACTTACCGCAAGCCCCATAGACATTGAATGGGGCTTACCACAAGTGATCCGCCGTCACTTCCAGTCGCAGGGCTTAAGACAGACTTCGCTCATGCGCATATTGCATGCTGAAGTCTGTTTGTGTGCGACCGGAAGTGACACGCGATCCCTGTGTCACATGACCGCGTCGCAGCGGTGACGTTGCGGGCGCGATATTGAAATCGTGCCCGAGCACTGCATTTGTATAATGACGCCCATTAGGGCGTATTACTGCGGCAAGGCAGGGATAGCGCGGCACAAGGGGACCCGCCTACCGGTCAAAATGCCTTGGAGGAACGCCCCTGTGACAAGAATTTTGTAAGTTTCCTAACTACATTACTGTACTTGTAGATTAGTAAAAAAGATGAGTCAGGGATGTGTTAGAATGTATTGTAAGGCTGCAGGGACAGGTATTAATAGGTTAGAAAGCTTATTTGGGGTGACAGGTTCCCTTTAAAAATCCTCATCTCCAAAATCATTACGAGTGTAAGGTAGGTGTTTGCATTATTATATTAAAAGTGCTAGAACTGACTATAATGTAAATATTATCGCTCGGTGAGGGCGTTGAACAGCGCGGGGCATAACAGGCAGTTAGGTGCAACTAGCTGCCTGTTAGTGCTTGGGCATAATTTTTTCTTTAATAAAAATCCTGGATATGGCCTTAAATAGCTTTTATTTTACATGACAGGCTCCCTTTAAAAGAATGTACCTTTTTACACTCAAAGGTCTGGGGTTTATAAGTGGAGGAGTTTCTAATGATCTCATTGGTGGTATCCTCTAGTAATCACCAACATTAATTTGCAATTTACCTTCAATTTAAATGAAAGAGTTAATTCTACTTTTTTAAATAGCTGACAATATTAGGGCCCTTTCACATCAGCGTTTTTTTCAAATCGCGGCAGATGCGGTGAAAAAACCGCATCTGCCGCGATTACCGCATACCGGCTGCACTTGCGGCGCGGTTGCGTTTTTTGCCATGCAAAGTATAGGCGGACTTGCGGCAGGTGCGGCAAGTGCGGTTTTGCACTTGCGGCAGGTGCGGCCGCGAAAAAAACCGCGACTGACCGCGGTTTTTTTCGCGGCCGCACCTGCCGCAAGTGCAAAACCGCACTTGCCGCACCTGCCGCAAGTCCGCCTATACTTTGCATGGCAAAAAACGCAACAGCGCCGCAAGTGCAGCCGGTATGCGGTAATTGCGGCAGATGCGGTTTTTTCACCGCATCTGCCGCGATTTGAAAAAAAACGCTGATGTGAAAGGGCCCTTAGACAAAAAGAAAATGAACTATATTCTCTTTTTGTTCCCCTCAGCAATCCAATATGAAAGCCTTATGGTCAACTGGCCAGAATATGACCAACTGCCAATCACGCGCTCCAGCATACAATTGTCAACCTATTGACATTATGGCTCAAGACTGAGATGTGATGCCACAATTGGCATTAGCACCACTGATTGACAGTAACAATCACTTGTTGAACCCTTGTAAACACTGCGAGGACTCAGAGGGATGAGGACCGGCTTTATAGTTTTGAAGTCATAGGTTGAGTAGACAGTGGCCTGCTACTAGATAAGATTGAGTTGACCTGCGGAAAATTGATCTTGAGTCAAATTTCCTGAAATTCCACAGGTCGTTGTGAGTTCATACACTTTATGTTTCAATTTGTGCTGATCGGCCAAAAATAAATTAAAATGCCCAGCACCATACTGTTGAAGAGTCACAAATTGGGCTAATGATGTCAAGAATGTTTGGTCTGGCTTTCCCATATTGCCCTGCACCTATCACATGTTTAGCGCATCTAATTAGGGGGAACTACCACAGCCAGTAAAAAAGATGAAGCCCTACCAAGTGGCACCATTTTATGCTTTTATAGCATAGAGGTAGGATGTCAGAATGCACAAATAGTTCACATAGGGACAGAAAAAGCTGAAAATCAAGCTCTTGGGCACTAGTGTTGCACCAAATTGAAAATGGAAGTAGTAGTCAGTCTGTCTGTAGTAGTAGTAGTAGTGTGGTAGTAGTAGTCAGTCTGTCCAAATATTAAAGGTATTCTGACAGCACAGGATAACTCTTCATACTAAGTACAGATGATCAATGCATCATGGCGAGGGTAATCATTTATGGGCACCCACCCACCTGCTTGTTTTCTCTCCATCTTCACCCTGCCATCTTCTTGGATTGACAGCCCTTGGCTCATAGAGCCAGAGAAGAGAGGACATAGGTGCAAAATAAGCAGGTGGGAAAGTGCGCTTAGATTTTTGGCCACACTATAATGCACCGAGCGCCTGTGCTTGGCTTAAACAGTCATTCTGTGCTGACAGAGGCACTTTAAACTGAGATAGGAAAAAGCTGTGCCTGTTAAGTTCATGTACAAAAACAAAACACAAAAAGAATCTGCCAGCACTTCCTATCATACAATGTGAACAGGTGCTAACTGAACAGAACGCAGTATTACAAAAAGAAACAGTTGCACTTTGTAATGCTAAGTCATGAAAACATGAATGTGGGAAATGGAACTGAGGAAACATGAAAAAAACAAAATTAAAAATTAAAAAAAGAGACACTTAGCATACACAAATGGCCATCTGTATATCAGCTAAGTAGCCACATCAAGGTGTGTCTCTTCACTGAGTTCCTATATCCAAGATAATGCTTCTATTTGGGTTAAAAAAACCTCCTTTTGCATGGGTGAGTAGGAACCTGCTGAGTGAAGGATAAAAACACCTGACACTAGTGGGGGAGGGGTGCAACAGACAGAAGGTATGACCCGTAACATGCACAAAAATTAACTGCTGGCACTACCTAACATACAGAGTGAACAGACTCTAACTGAACATAATACAATATTACAAAATGAAACAGTGGCACTCTGTAATGCTAAGTAATGAAAATATGAATGTAGGAAATGGAACTGAGGAAACATGAAAAAACATGAAAAATTTAAATATGAGACACTAAGAATACACAAATCGCAATGCGTATATATGCCCAGTAGCCACACCAAGGCGTGTTTTTAACTAGGTCCCTATACTATAGATAATGCCCCTCTTTTCTGTTAAAAAAACCTTCTCTTGCATGGGCGAGTAAGAAGCTGCTAAGTAAAGAATAAAAACACCTGAGACTAGAGGGGGTGGGGTGCAACAGACAGAAGGTATGACCCCGTAACATACACAAAAATAAACGGTTGGCACTCCCTAACACACAGTGTGAACAGGTGCTAACTAAACATAATGCAATATTACAAAAAGAAACAGTGGCACTCTGTAATGCTAAGTCATGAAAACATAAAGGGGGAAAATGGAACTGAGGGAACATGAAAAAACATAAAAAAATGAAGTATGAGAGACTTAGTGACTCGCCCCGTGGGGGCTGGGCGGTACTCGGGACTGGGCCCTGTTCGGTGTTGTCACTGGGGATGTCACAGTGGCGTGACCCAGCCCGTGGCCCCAGAGCGGTCAATCAAAAAGGGGTGGGGGGTTACGAAAGGGAACTCTGCTTTGGGAATAGGAGTCTAGGAAAGGTTCTTCTTGGGATCGGGTTACCAGACATGGGGATTCTAATTTACGTGACGCCACTGCTTTACAGTTCCTCTGAGAGGGTTGGTACTAAGGCAGCTTGTTAGTAATCCTTTCACGGGCTGCCCCCCAGGGCAGCGGTTCCTATCAGTGAGTTGGTACTGGTGTTCCAGCACAGGGGTGCACCAAGAAAGTCAGACACAGCTGGGTGCAGTCTCAAGATGTTTACTCACAGCTTTGTCATTCTCAGTCACAGCAGTCATCACCCTTGCAACAAACCGCGGAGTGCTGAGTCCTTGGAGATGAAGTACTGGTTCCAACTAACTTCCGAGTAAGGTGGTGGCACAAACTGGCATCTCTTGCTACTGTCCTTTCATGGTCGACTCTTTTTCTGCGATTCGCTCACACAGTGCCCCTGAGCAGGTGACCGTGGGTCCTTCTTAGGGTTATTACTTCGCCTGTCCCTGAACCCTATCTGGCCATCCTTTCAGCGGATGTGTGCGGCCTCGGTTGTGGCACTTAGGGATACCACAGCCTCCGAGTTGCTAGATGAGCCTGGTTGTTCTCCACTAGTCTGGAGCCCGGTACCCCTTCTCCGGCTGGTCCCTCCACATGTTTATAATCGCTGTGGATACAGGCGTCCCCAAGTGGATTGCTCACTACCCAGTCCCCTGGGACCCCTTCTGTCTTCTCGAGCACCCTTGTTCTCTCTCTCTCAAGTCTTCCTCTTTCCAGATGTTACCCTTCTACTTGACAGACACTCTGGCCCTCACAGGCTCCTGCTGCGGCTCTCCACCAACTACTAACTGACTCTAGATGTTTCTATCCCCAAAACTCTACTCTCTGCTCAACCAATTACCCTGGTTTCTCGCTTCCAGACAGGATAAAGGACTGTGCTCTCCCGTACGAGCAATCTCGTCCTCACCCCGACTCAGAGAGGGTGTGGTGTCTGGGTGTTTGGTTACCGTCAGTGCCAGCCTCCATTACACAGGAGTGGGGTACTACACCTCTAAGTGGGGCGCAGTACCTTCGTGTTGACTGGATCCGCAGGGGCACCCCTTGGCATGCACAAATTGCTATCCATATATCTGCCCAGTAGGCATATGAAGGTGTGTATCTTTACTGGGTCCCTACCGTATATCCTAGATAATGCCTCTCTTTGAATTAAAAAAAAAACCTCCTCTTGCATGGGCGAGTAGGAAATGCTGAGTGAAGGGTAAAAACACCTGAAATTAATGAAGTGGTACAACAAATAGGAGGTATGATCCTGTAACATACACATGCTGGCACGTCCTATCATACAATGTGAACAGGTGCTAACTGAACATAATGCAATATTACAAAAAGAAACAGTTGCACTCTGTAATGCTAGGTCATGAAAACATAAATGTGAGAAAAGATTAACTCCATAACTGCAGGTTACTAGCGTTTTTTCCATGACAACTTTCCTTTAATAGATTTTATTTTTAATCTTCCCAGTTTAATTTTCAAACCAGCCGAGCAGTATAATTAATTTTGTTAGTCAAGAAGCAACCTGAAACCAAAGCCTGTGTCACCGGCAGGAAAGCCGTAATTTTTCATTTTCTGTACTTTTTTAAATACAAATCACAAATCTCCAGAATCCAGAATCTTTTAAAAATTAACTGTCTAGTTCACAACGTGTGCGTGTAATTAAAAATTATTTATTTTTAAAATTCACTCTTTTTTATTGTAGCAATCGATATTACACCTTCACCCGACACCCAATTACAGTAGCGTGAACTGGAAACTAACAAGCCTTACTTGACACTTTTTAAAGTAAAGTACCTGGGGAGCAATTTTTTTATAAATGGACATTTTTTTTTTAGTTTCAGTAGTCCAATATATCAACTGTCCCCCCCCCCCCCGAACATACTACACACTGTTGCCGTATTTCCATTTGCAGGTGTGAAATAATGTGTAACCCCTTTGCAATGTAGCATTTTGGGTTATGTTGTGCCTTTTTGCTCGAGGTTGTGGGATAACTAACAGAAACAAAATAAAATGAGATAGAGGTTTTACAACTATTTTAGTCGAACTTGGTCCAGAAGAATAGTGCTGGCTGCTGCTGCAAATTGCTTTTCATGCATATATACACCTAAACAAATATTAAAATCCGAGAGCCTCAGTGGTTGATACCTTTTAATGGCTAACTTAGAAGAAGGTAATAAATAGCAGCTTTCAAGACTAAGCAGGTCTCTTCATCAGGCTCAAATAACACAACATTTAAAGTCACATATTTATACACAAAATGGGGATTGGATAATACAGTATATGGAACAAGTGACATGAAGCAGAACACAGAATGGTCAGTGTAGGGATTGAGGGAAGGAGTCGGGGGCTGTAAGTATTGGGACAGTTCATAAATAAGAAGTGTGATAGTTTTATTATCCCTTGATTGTACTGACCTAATAATGCAGTATTTAAGGTTTATGCAGATTACACAGAGGAGGGAGGGGTGAGGCTATGTGTGGGGGTGGAGCTATGAAGGGTCAGGACTACTGGAAGGGGGAGTGGCTATGATACATACACACAGACATTACCATATATGGGCAATATTGTCATATATGGGCAATATTACCATATATGAGCATTACGACCACATACTGGCATTACGCCCAGGCAAAGTCGGGCTCTACAGCTAGTAATTAATAAGTTAAAACACACTGTTTTCCATAGTCAGATAGGCTGAGATCATATGAATATTAGTAAGGATGTGTGTGCACTAAAACATTGAAAAGAAGTTCAATACAGTCCCAGGATACCTCTGGGTGTTATTCACCTAGTTTCAAGGCAATTAGAGGCTTTGTAATGTTAAGATTTGTGGCAAATTTATGAAAACATTTTTTGGAGAAAAATTCATAAAAGCTGGCAGATTCGAATTCTAAAAGATACAACCATCCTTCCATACTGCTGTGAGTTTTTTTGCCCATGGGACCAGATACACCTGGAGTCAACAGCCAAGAAATAGCAGAAATGAGCAAATACCCTAAAATAAGTGAATTGACAGCAAAGTGCATATATATAAATTATGCACTTTGCTGTTAATTCACTTATTTGGTTTTATATATAAATTATATATCTAGAGGTTGAGAATGCGCAAAATAGGGTCTTATCTTTTATAGACAGATATATATTGTCAATATTGGTATTGCTCACCTGATGTGGTTGTGTAGCACACAACCAGCGTAATCGCTCAGGAAAAAGACAGCTGCTGCAGGGACTGTACTTCCACAGGATGCGGTGCTCAAATCACAGGTTATTTTTCGGACGAAGTACCTTCGCGTCCGCGCTGCTGTCAGAACCATATACCACCGACTCAGGATGTCTAGGTATTAATGAAGTTTTATTTCCTTATTTCCTACGCGTTTCGGAGCCACTTGCCGAGCTCCTTCCTCAGGGAAGGGATATTCCCTGAGGAAGGAGCTTGGCAAGTGGCTCCGAAACGCGTTGGAAATAAGGAAATAAAACTTCATTAATACCTAGACATCCTGAGTCGGTGGTATATGGTTCTGACAGCAGCGCGGACGCGAAGGTACTTCGTCCGAAAAATAACCTATATATAAATTATGGCACTTTGTTAATATTGCTTTGATAAAAAAAATGGAAAAGCCATCTCAACACATCAAGGTAACCCATATCGGGACAATTCTAGCATCTAATATTTATAACCTTGCCACATGTCTACTGACGTATATGTGAATAAGGATGGAGCAGGACCAGGGCCCAACATGGGTATTCAGCAATGGGAAGCTCTATAAATGTAATGTCTAGCTCAAAGAATGGGGAGCCACCCCCTTGTTTGCATTGACTGCAAAAACACATAAGAGAATCCCCCAAAAAAAGAACTGAAATGAAAGTTTGTATACATGCAATGTATAGGAGCATGTTCACTCTGGCCACCTGGAGTCACCTCTGAGCTCTATACCAATTGTTCTCCTAATAACTCATACATTATGCGGGCAGGGTCCTGAGAAAGTGAATGCTGAATTTATTGGGTCTCTCTATTGAGTTTGACTATTACATCATGTAGAGATACTTCTACCAACTATAAAATATTAGATATGATCTTAAAGAATTGCGAAGGATTAATATTTTTAACAGCGACATGTATTTTTTCCTTTCGCACCCTTACCATGACAATTTTCCACCTAATTGATCATAACAAAAGGATAATGAGAAAGTAAAAAAGCAACAGAGAGGAGATGGACTTCAGTTAACTTTTCAAACTCAGGGCAATTTGCCATTTTCGGGTGATGTTTAATTTTAAGTTCTCTCCCTTTCCACTTGAGACAGTTGTTAGGTACCTGATCTGTGACACGGTGTCGAGTGGCTGTCCTCTGCAAATCCTGCTACACATTACTGAGTCCGTGTGACACTTGTATCCTCATTAGCACAGATCCTTGACAGCCCTCTGGAATTTGTCATTTAATTACATTTGGAGCTAATTCAGCCTTGTCATGAGTCAGAAGCCCGATTCATAAACGTTTCAATGGCTCGGTTAATACTGCATATTGCTTAGGAATCAAATTAGCATTTTTCTCCCAGCTCATTACAGTTTTATAGGCTGGGCAGAAAGGCAGCATCGACCTGCTCGCGAAAGAGAAAAAAAGTCTAC